>JAYJMB010002213.1:0-15572 GCA_036873735.1 Pouteria campechiana
GCGCCTTCTTTGGAAACGGAGCCGTCTACATATAGTTTCCATTCTGGCTCCGTCGTTGGGCCCTTTTGCTTTGAGATTGCCATTTTTTGACGGGGAGGCGTAGTTTCCAGGGGAGTATTCTCTGATGAGTTGGGCGTCTCTTCAGATTCTTCTATTTTGACGCATTCAATGATGAAGTCTGCCAAAATTTGCCCCTTGACTGCAGTCCTAGGTGTGAATTCTATGTCGAATTCGCTGAGCTCTATGGACCATTTGACGAGGCGACCGGAGAGTTCTAGCTTTTGGAGTATTTGTTTTAGTGGCTGCTCTGTGTAGACTCGAATCCGGTGCCCTTGAAAGTAGGGTTGAAGCCTCCTTGCCGTAAGTACGAGTGCGTATGCGATTTTCTCCACGGTGGGATATCTGATTTTGGCTCCACGCAGGATCTTGCTAACATAGTATATGGGCTTATGTTGTTAGCCATCTTCTCTAAATAAAACGGCTCCGATAGTCTCAGACCCTGCTACAAGATAGAGGGAGAGGGTTTCCCCCCTTTTGGGGGTGCTTAGTAAGGGGAGAGAGGCGAGGTATGCTTTGAGTTCTTTGAAGGCCTCCCGCGTTTCTTCGCTTATTTTATTTTTGCCTAGATCTGCATTTATCTCTCTGCGGAGAGCTTTGAAGAATAGGAGGTTTCTTTCGGTAGATTTTGAAAGAAACCTGTTGAGTGCTGTTAGCCTCCTGGTCAATCAATGAAGATCTTTAATATTTTTAGGCGCCGCCATATCTTGGATGGCTTGAATCTTTTCTGGATTTGCCTCGATGCCTCTCTGGGATATTAAGAAACCTAGCATCTTTCCTGATTCTACTCCGAATGCGCATTTTTGGGGGTTCAACTTCATTCTGTGATCTCGGAGGGTTTTGAAGGTTTCCTTCAAGTCTTGAACATGGTGGGTTTTGATTTTGCTTTTGACCACCATGTCGTTGACATATGCTTCCATATTTCTTCCCAGTTGATGTTTGAATATACTGTTTATCATCCTCTAGTAGGTTGCTCCTGCATTCTTCAAACTGAATGGCATTACCTTGTAACAGAATGTTCCTATATCTATGATGAAGGCTGTTTTTTCCTGGTCTGGCTCGTGCATCCGGATTTGATGATATCTGGAGAAAGCGTCCATAAAGGAGAGTAGCTCATGACCTGATGCGAAGTCTACTAGCTGGTTGATGTTTGGAAGAGGGTAACTGTCCTTTGGATAGGCTTTGTTTAACATCGAGAAATCCACGCACATGCGCCATTTGCCGTTTGACTTTTTCACCATTACTACATTGGTAAGCCATTCTGGATAATGTACAGGTCTAATGAACCCTGCTTCAAGGAGTTTATTTACTTCTATCACAATAGCTTCCTTCTTTTCTGGGAAAAAAAGTCGCTTCTTTTGCCTCATTGGCTTGTGGTTGTCGTCGACCGCTAGTTTGTGGGATGCGATCGATGGGTCTATGCCGGGCATGTCTGAGGGTTCCCATGTGAATACATCCTCATTCTCCCTTACCAAGTAGACTAGTTCTTCCTTGAGTGGTGATTTTAGGGCGGATCCATTTTTGATAATCTTTTCTTCGGATCCGTCTGCTAGCGGGACCACGACTAAAGGCTCTATCGGCTCATCGCAAGTGATCTATTATTCGTTCCTATTATCCATGGTGTCTATCTGCATGCTTTTTGACATTCCTTCCTTCATTGAGATTTTATAACATTCTTAGGCGATCTTTTTGTCACCTCTAGTTATACCAACCCCTTTTCTGACTGGAAATTTGACTGCAAGGTGGTAGGTGGATACGACAACTTTTATATTATTGAGGCCTGGGCGTCCCAAGATGGAGTTGTACGGTGATGGGATGTCGACTATCAGGAAATCCAGATGGGTTGTTACTTTTTCTGGATCGTCTCCCATCATAAATGGGAGGCTGATGATCCCTTTTGGAAAGACACCTTCTCCTGTGAAGCCGGTTAATTGCCCTACATAAGGTTGTAGTTCTTTCTTTGAGATCTTTATTTTTTCATAGCAATGGTAAAAGAGAATGTTTGCTGAGGACCCGCTGTCAAGCATGATTCTTTTTACTTGGTAGTTCTGGATGATGGCTGATATAACCACCGCGTTATTCTGGGGGTCTTCTCCATTCGGATTATCCTCTTGTGAGAAGATGATTGGGCCACCAGAGTAGGGGGGTGGTTTATAGGGCCACCGGATATCACATTGATGGTTCCTGGCGTGGGTTGATTATCTTCTGTAGCAGGGTCTTTCTCTCTCTCTTCTCGCACCCTACCCTTTTGGTGCTTATCATCCGCCTTTCTGTGATCACCGGCCACGTATTATAGTAACCTCCCTCTTTGGATGAGCTTTTCAATTTCTTCCTTTAGGATGTGACATTCATCAGTGTCATGGCCAATGTCTTTGTGGAAAAGGCAGTATTTGCTTCGATCTAGATGGCCTCTTCTTTTGATCTTTGGTGGAGAGGGGACTTGGTATCCCTGTCTCTAGATTTCGTGGAGGACGTGGGTGGCAAAGCAGTTAAGAGTGTGCCTACGAGTATCTCTGTTTGTTGTTGTTGTTTTACTTTTCCCAGATCCGTGGGCAGAAGACATTTGCCCGGTTCTGAGGTGATGTCGACTGTGGCCTCTTTCCCACCATGAAGGCGGGGATCGCGATCGGCTCCATTGTCTTTTAACGTCTTCTTCTCTGGTATTTTTGTCTACATCTATGTGTCGATTCAGCATCTCCAAGAGTTCCGAGTAGTCTTTTGGGAGCCATAGGTGTAGCTGGTATCTAACTTTCGGGTCTGCAATTCCACTCTGGAGTGCTGCTGCCACGATGTTGTGGTCTAGCTTTTCCACATCTAATGTATACTGATTAAATCTACTCACGTATTCCCGGAGTTTCTCATTCTCCCTTTGCTTTACCATCATCAATGACCTCACTGTTCTTTTCTGCCTCCGTTGAGCTATAAAACACTTCCGGAAGCGCTCTTCTAGATCACTGAAGGATTTGATGGATTCCGGTGTTAGAGTTTGATACCAGGATAGGGCTGCTCCTTTAAGTGTTGGCGGGAATGCGCGGCATTTGATGGCATCAGAGACCCCTACGAGGGTCATCTGACCATCGTATCTGGCGAGGTGATCGTCGGGGTCTGAGGTGCCGTCATAACCTTCTAGGGATGGTATTCGAAATCCTTTGGGAATTGGCTCTTCCAGGATTTCCGGGCAAAAAGGGGAGCGTTTTGCCGATGCATGCTTCTCTGGCCATCCTTGAGTGTTCCGTTTTTCCAGTTTTGTGGCATCATCTTCAGGGAGTTTTCTTATTCCGGGGTGCGAAAATGCTTCTCTTTCTTGGTCGTAGTCGACCTGCTTCTGAGTTGTCTCCAATATGGTATGGACGGTGTTTGCTGGGTTGCCGGCGGGAGCGCCCGCGATGGGCGTGTTTTCAGCATTTGCCAGATATGGTCTGTGTACACCAGGCAGCTGTGCTCCCAACGTGGGAGTGGTGACATGGGCACCGGCTTCGTCGGGATCCCTGGGTCCGTGTGCTGTCGGACCTCTCTGATGTTGGGGGTGAGGTGGTGGCAGGAGTGCTTCTGCCGCAGCGAATCCGCCTAGATTGTTCCCTTGTTGCATTAATTATTGCATCATATGCTACATCATCTCACGCATCATGTGCTGCATCACCTGTTAACTTGTTGGGCTGGGCTGAGTCAACAAGTCTCTAGGTGGTGGCACTGTGTTGTTCTGATTTAACATGGACGGCGTGTTGTTTATGACAGCAGGGAGAGAGGAAGCATCGTTTGTGTTGTTTATAATGTCGTCCGACATCTTTTTGGATTTTTGAAATGCTTCCCACAGACGGCGCCAATGTTTGGGCAATTCCCAAATGGTATACTGATGCAGCTTTCAAGATCTTCCCTCCTTAATCCTGCAAGACTAGAACACAGATCAGAGGACACCGAGGGTGTTCCCGGCGTGAATACTCCGATGCTCAAGTAAGTATATGGGGTTTTTAGAGGGAGGATGGAATGAGAACGAGTGAGTCTGGGCTAGGGATGCATACCTGGTCCATATTTATAGATGAGCGAGGGGTGCAGTCGGGAGTCTTGCGATTTGGTACGTAGAGCGAACTAAGAAGTTTACTTAGAGGAGGGATCTCTAAGATGTGCATCCTGACTTTTGGATTTCGCAGGATTTGGGAGAGGTCCCCAGAAAGGATAATATTCTGACGTGGCGAGTTGCCAGCTCGACAGCTGACATGTGTTAGAATTCCCTAACAAGTTCCAAAATGGAACTTGAGCACCCTCACCCTAAAAGTGGGCAAAGTCGAGGTGAAAATATAGTGAAAAATGATAAGTCGCACCTTGGAAGGCAAGGTGTGACAGCCACAGAACTTCTGTGTGACTTCTGTTATACTTTTAGTGGTTTGACAGAGTTTTTGTGCTTCTTCTGAAGCACTTTAAGATAAATTTAGAGATTCTATTTCGCTTCTGACATACTTATGAATCAATTTATTTAATATTTATAAGAATTTTTAGGCATTTAAATATTAAGATTAAATATATATTTTATGAGCATGGATCTATTACACTGAATTCTCTTCTAACTTTGCAGAATCTATCTTCTAGAAGAGGTTTTGTAAAAATGTCTGCTAACTGATTTTCAATTGGTACATATTCTAAGCAAATATCATGATTTTGTACATAGTCTCTAATGAAATGATGTCTGACCTCTATGTGTTTAGTTCTTGAATGTAGTACTGGATTCTTAGTCAGATTTATTGCACTAGTATTATCACATCTAATAGGAGTATCAACATACTTTATTCTATAATCATTCAATTGTTGTTTCATCCATAAAATTTGTGCACAACAACTACCTACAACTACATATTCAGCTTTAGCAGTTGATAATGCTAAAGAAGTTTGTTTCTTTGAAAACCATGATATGATCATGCTTTCAAGAAATTGACAAGTTTCAGAGGTACTTTTTCTATTTACTTTGTATCCAGCAAAGTCTAAGTCAGAGTAGCCAACTAATTCAAAGTTTGAACCTTTTGAATACCATAATCCAAGATTTGGAGTATCTAAAATATTCTTTTAATAGCAATTAGATGTAATTCTTTAGGATCTGATTGAAATCATTCATACACTAGACATAATATCTGGTCTACTTGCAATTAAATATAAAAGAGATCCTATCATGATTCTATATAATTTTTGACAGATAGATTTACCTTTTTCATCCTTATCCATTTTGATGGATGTGCTCATTGGTGTACCTAATGGCTTTCTTTCTTTTAGAGAAAATTTCTTGAGTAGTTCTTTGGTGTATGTTGATTGGTGGATGAAGATTCCTTCCTTCATCTATTTTACTTGAAGTCCCAGAAAGAAGTTCATGTCACCCATTAAACTCATCTAAAATTCTCCCTGCATTACTTTAAAAAAGTCTTAACATAATTTATTATTAGTTACACCAAATATAATATCATCTACATAAATTTGAATAATTAGGATATTGTTTTTGTCATGCTTGATAAAAAGTGTAGTGTCTACTTTACCTCTTGTAAATCCTTTTTCTATTAAGAATTTATTAATCTCTCATACCATGCTATAGGAACTTGCTTTAATCCATAGAGAGCTTTCTTGAGTTTAAAAACATGGTTTGTATCATAAGGATCTTCAAACTCAGGAGGTTGTTCTACATAAACTTCTTCATTTATAAAACCATTTAGAAATTCACTTTTAACATCCATTTAATAAATCTTAAAATTCATGAAATATGAAAATGCTAATAACATTCTAATGGCTTCAATTCTAGCAACAGGAGCATATGATTCTTCGAAATCTATTCCTTCCTCTTGACAATATCATTTTGCCATTAGTTTTACTTTATTTCTTATTACTATACCAGATTCATTTAATTTGTTCCTAAAAATCTATGTAGTTCCTATTACAGATTGGTGGTTGGGTCTTGGAACAAGTTTTCATACATTATTGCATTTAAAATGATATAATTCTTCTTGCATGGCTATTATCCAATTTTCATTTTCTAAAGTTTCATTTATGCAAGTTAGTTCTATTTGAGAGATAAAAGCAAAGTTACCACATACTTGATGATATGAAGATCTAGTTCTTACTTTATCATAAATATCACTAATTACTTAGTTTTCATGATGATTATGTATGAATATCTAATCTTTTAGAAGAGTATTGTTACTTTCATTATTTACTTCATTGATGGATAGTCCATCATCTTGTTTTTCTTCATCTTTGTGTGTTTGTGTTTGTGAAGAATCTTTGTCTTCATTTTGTCTTTTTATTTTCTCCATAGAAGTGGTAAGTTCTCCTATCTAATCATCAAAATTTCTCATTCTTCTAGAGGGGTTAGTACTTTCATCAATTTTCACATGAATAGATTCCTCTACATTCTTATTTTTCAGATTGTAGACTCTAAATACTTTACTAACAATGGAATAACCAAGGAAAATGCCTTCATCAAGTTTGCTATCAAATTTAGCATGGTTTTCCTTTCCATTATTAAAAATAAAACATTTGCAACCAAAACTGTGAAAATGAGAGATGTTTGGTTTTCTGTCATAATATAATTCATATGAAGTTTTATTGAGTATGGATCTAGTCTAAATTCTATTAATGATGTAGCATAAAGTATTCATTGTTTTGATCCAAAAGTATTGAGGTAAGTCATATTCACTCAACATTGTCCTTGCCATCTCTTGCAAGGATCTATTTTTCCTAAATTTGCTAAAGTGTTCTTGGTGCAAAAAAGGTGTATAAAATTCCATTGCCTTCACAAAAAGTGGTGAATTTTTGGTTTTCAAATTCTCCACCATGATCACTTCTTATGACTACTATATGAGAACTTTGTTCATTCTGTATGCATTTGGTAAATGTTTCAAAGAAGGAAAAAGTCTCATCTTTAGAAGCGAGAAACATTGTCCAGGTGAATTTAGAATAGTCATCCACAATGACATATGCATAATATTTTCTTCCAAGACTACTAGTTCTTGTTGGTTCAACAAGATCCATGTGTAGCAATTAAAGTGGTTTACTTGTATATACTTCTTTCTTTAATTTGAATGATTCTCTAACTTGCTTTCCTTTCAAGCAAGGATCACATAATTCATTTTGGTCAAATTTTAGTTTGGGTAAGTCAACTACAAGATCTTTGTTTATAATTTTTCAATCATGAATTTGTTGGCATGTCCCAGTCTTCTATGCCACAACAGGGATTCTTCATTATTTATAACAAGACATTTTACTTCGATATCATTTAAATCTACTAAATACATATTTTTACATCTTTTATCAAGTACTAAAACTAAATTTGAACAATCTTAAGAACATATATGAGATTCAAACATAATCTTATATCCATTATCATAAAATTGACTAATGCTTAATAGATTGTGTTTTAATCCTTATAATAGTAAAACATTTGAAATAATGATAGAGGGAGGTTGGCTAATCTTACCAATCTCAACCATTGTGCCTTTTTCATTATCTTCAAAGGTAAGTGTTCCTTCATTTTTAGCTTTTAATTCTATGAACAGCTTCTTTTCTCCAGTCATGTGTCTTGAGCAACCACTATCAATATACCATTTGTTACTTCTTATGGTTCTCAAGCACACCTATAATAATAAAATCTAGCTATAATTTTTTGTACCCATTTAGGGATGGGTCTAGGTGGGTTAGTCACAGAATATTTTGGTACCCATTACGTTTTAGATGCTACTAAATAATTATCTGTTGATATTGATGTATTCATTATATCAACAATATTTTTTAGTACCCAAATTTGGTTTTGTTTGGGTTCTAGTTTTCTTCCATGATTGCTAATTTTCTTTCTATGATTTTCTCTACTTTTCTTTATTTTTAGTTTAAATAATATAGAAGTTAATGTTTTTCTAAGAGCATGATTTTCTGTTTTTGTTTGCTTAAGTTCTATGTTAATGTTGGTTTTGAGTTGAGTATTTTCTTATTTTATCTTAGAACATTCATAGATTATCTTTTCTAATTCTCTTTTAGTTTCTTTGTGTTTGGCTTTTAAATTTTTTAAAATATGAGTATAATTCTTCTAGTAATTCTTCTAAATCAGAAAATTCAGTTTTTGAATTTACCCCATCTTTATGAATAACCATGAAGCTTATTTCTATATGATGCTCCTCCTGATCTTTTTCTTTAGGGTTGAGTGAACCGAATTGAGCTTCATTTTCTTTTTCTGCTTCACTCAAACTTTCTTGCATCATATTTTCCAATATTTCCCATGCAACTATTGCTTTCTTCTTCTTTTCAAATTTTCTATTGTTAGAAGTATTCTTTTTATCAAAATAAGAATTATACCTTTTGTTTTTGTCTCATTGTCTTTTGTCTGGTTCTGGACAATTAAATCTCATATGTCCAGATTTGTTGTAGTTATAACATATTAGAATCTCCTTCTTATTTTCCTTACTCTTATTGTTGCTTTTGAAGTTGTTTCCAAATTTCTTCTTTCTGATCATATTTCTAAATCTTTCGGTTATCATTATCATTTTCTCATCATCTTCACTTGCTGAGGTTTCTTCTAAAGATTCTTTATTTTTTGATTTAGCTTATAGAGCAATCTTCTTATCTTTAAATTCATTTAGAATCTTTTGTTTCATTAAGACTTCATGGGTCATAATTGATCCCATGAGTTCTACATTCATTTTACTTAGATCCTTTGCTTCCTGTATAGTAGTTAACTTAGGCATCCAGAATCTAGAAAGAAATCTTAATATTTTCTTAACTAACTTGTGTTCTTCAGATTTTTCTCCCAAGCTTTTCAGTCCATTGGTAATTTTCTGAAACCTTACAAACATTTGAATGATGGTTTCTGATTCTTCCATGTAGAAGGCTTCATATTCCTGCACTAGAATATTTATCTTGGTTTCTTTTACTTGATTTGTACCTGCATGTACTACCTAGAGCTTATCCCAAATTTCTTTGATTCAGTCACAAGCAGAGATCTTTTCGATCTCAGATGAAGATAGTGCACAATAGGGACAATTCTTTGCTTTAGCATCACATTCTACTGTTTGAATATCTTTAGATGTGTATTTGTCTTTTGTGTTTGTGACATTCTTATCATTCTTAACTATGAGCCATAATTGGTAATTTGTGGCAGTTAAGAAGTTTTGCATTCTCATCTTCCAATATTCATAATTGGTTCCATCAAAAAGTGGAGGTCTGGAAGCGGATTGCCCTTGTACAAATGTGTTATGGAACATACTAGCCATTTGAATTTCTTCACAAGTTAATATGCTAGTATTTAAAATTAACTTAGTAAAATCTGCTCTGATACCACTTGTTGATCTTTAACTAAATAGTAGCTCAAGAAGGGGGTGAATTAAGCTTCTAAAAATTTTGGTCAATAAATGATTATATCTGTTTAAAGTGAAAAGGAGAGTGACTTGCAGCACATACACAATATTTTTATAGTCGTTCGGACCTTCCTGGGTTCCTACTCCACTTCTTTAAGTTAGTCTTCTTTAATAAATTCAGGTTTTATTATAACACTCATTGGTTTTACAAGCTCACCAATAACTTACTGGTTTTTCAAGTTCACCAGAAACTCTTACACATTAGTTTTAAAGCTTACCAACTAACTTACTAGTTTTCAAAGCTAACCAGAAACTTTCACAAACAGTTGGTTTTATCAAGCTTACCAACCAACTCTTGGTTTTTCAAAATAAAGTGTACAATGACAATGCCTCTTATTTTAGGCTAATATATACAAAAGTTAAAGATTAATTGAAAGAATAAAGTAAGCAATGAGATTAAATTCAAACTCCTTTTGAAGTTGATATAGTTCTGGTGTTAAGAATTTTGAAAGCTTTGGCAATTACATAGCAGATGGAGTTGAATGATGGAAAGTTATGAATGTCCTTTTCTTAATCAATAAAATGATTTTCTATGTAATCTCTCTTAGTTATCATAATTGTTTTCTTAATCCTCTTTATATAAGATTTGAATTTTTATCCATTGCAATCTTTGGCATCATTTCAAACAAGTTAGGCAAGTTTGGTGATGACTTCTGTGCATTGTCGGAGTTCAAAATTTCTGAGTAGAGTGCTCAGAACTTGTGCTTCAGTTTATGCCTTAACAGAATTTCTGAAGTGGTTCTGTGGAACTTCTGTGGTTGGTACATTTTTGGCAGTATTCTCTTTAGAATTTTTGTCTGTTTTCTTATTCTTCAATAGTCATCTTTGAGTCTTTTGTAGAAATTTTGAGTATCTTCTGGTTCACTTATGAAGCTTAATCTTTACTTCTGTATATCTTCATTTAATCATGTTGAGTCGATCATGTCTCTGATATTTCTTTTAACTTGATTCTGCATGATTTTTGTACTGTTTCTATATACCCTAATAGGTTCTACATTACTTCTGCATGATGTTATTTGCTTCTATGTTGCTTTTGTTATTCCAAAAATTTTGTTGATATTGTTCTGATCACTTAACTTATCTTTTGAGTTGCTTTTGTATGATCAAAGTTTCTTCCGTCTTAGTTCTGTGTAACAAAGCATTTATGTATTGCTTCTAATTTGCTTCTGTGCATTGCTATATTGCTTCTGACTTGCTTATGTGTATCATAATGTTGCTTTTGACTTGTTTCTGTGTATCATAATATTGTTTCTACATTACTTTTGTGCATTGTATCCTTACTCTATCTGACTTTTGTGTAGCATTAACTTTCTTCTATTATGTTTCTGTATAACTTACTTGACTTTTGTGCTTCTTCCATGTTTCTTTTAGTATTCAATTTTACTTCTTAAGAAGTTCTGGGATGATTATGATATGGTTTTGAGTTGCATCGGTTGCTTCTGAGTAAATTTAATTTCTTCTTGATCTTTTCGTGATTAACTTAAAAACAAGTTCTAAAATGCTTTTTAGTAGCTTTTGAACATCTTTATATTTGAACATTTCTTTATTATTTTTCTTAATCTATTTTTGATATTAATACTACAAAACTTAGCAAGTGACTTATTAGTAAGTGGCTGGCATATTGGCCATGCCCCATAAGCGACTGCCATTCATTATGATTATTCAAACCTCTAAACGTCAGGACTTGTCCTCTGAAGCTTTCCTCTGTTTGTCCAAAACTTGAGAATGATGTTCCAATGATCTCGACAGACCTCTGTAGTATAATTTACTTACTCTATAAGTCTCCTCTATTATTTAAAATCTTCGAATTCAAGTCATTTATAAGTTTTGTTGTCATCAAACTACATACCAAACCTCAACATTCTCCCTTTTTTATGATGACAAAACTTGATGACTTGTGATAATAAATCATTCTAATTAACTAAGTAGAAGTCCCTCTATTTATTTTATTCAATGAACCTTTTGGAGTTTGTTTCATTTCTGCTCATATGCTAAGATGGTCCATAATTTCATAAAAAAATTTAAAGGTTCAATTCACTCCCTCTTTACATCATTTTTCCTCAAAATTGAAAACAAATCATAATATTCTCTTCTTTTTTGTCATAATAAAAAGGTTTAGGGGGTGAGGGATTAAAACTTTGATCACTAAAATGAGGTTCTGAACTTTTGCTCCTCCTAAAATATATAATCTAAAACTTTATTTCTCATATTTGAACCAAAGTTATCTAGCTCATATATTTTTTATTATGTTCCAAGCATTATATGGTTACCTTTTAGAGTTTTTCTTGCATACCTATATGCTATATGGTTCTCTTATGAAAGACAAAGGAATGAAGGTTAAAAATATGACATGTAAGGAATACAATACCTTTACTTACTTAGCCTTCAGCTCCCTCAAACAAAGTGATGTTTCTTTGTTTTTCCATGGTTGAGGAGCCACTATTATGGCTCTAATTGGAAGATTGTTATTCGATAGTACATTTCATCTTCTTCTTTATTTTCTTTTTCGTTATCTTCTTATTCTAAACATTTGTAATGTTCTACTGAATTTATATTTTTTCTTCTTCAATACATTTCTAATTTTCCTAGAGAGGGTTTTCATAAGTTCTATATCTTCTTCCTCCCCCTCACTACATAGAGATTCTACACTTCTAAAATCATAAACTATCTTCATTTTCTATCCTTCCTTCTCATTCTTCAAATCTTCATGGGTCATCAATGACCCCATCAATTCTGCAATAAAGATCTTGTTCAAGTCTTTGGTGTCTTCAATTGTTGTGATTTTTGGCATCCAATCTTTAGGAAGAGACCTTAATATCTTTTTAACTTGCTAAGAACAAAAAATCTCTTGGACTAAACTTTTTAGGTAGTTAGTGAGTATTAAAAATCTAAAAAATATTTCAGAAATAGATTCATCTCTGCAAAATATTTGATATTCACGGATAAGCAAATTAATTTTGGTTTCCTTCACTTGGCTTATCCCCTCATAAACTGCTTGCAAATGGTTCCAAATTTCCTTAATAGTTTCAAATGAATATATCTTTTCAAGTTTAAAAGGAGAGAGAGAACAATATAGAACATTCTTATCTTTGACATTCAATTTAACTACTCTAATGTCCTCATTAGTCCATTGCTTCTCCTCTAAAGTGGAGAGCATCATTTCATCCTCTATAATATTCCACAATTTATAACTATTACCAATCAAAAAGTTTTTCATTCTCATCTTCCAATAGTTATAAAGCTCCTCATCAAAATACGGAGGTTTAATGGTTGATTGATCCTCTATAATTCCACCAAAATTGTTTACCATGAGAGATCACACCAATGTAAAGATTAGAAAATAGTTGCTTTGACACTAATTGTTGGTTCCTTGACTTATGGTAGCTCAAGAGGGAGTGAATTGAGCTTTTAAAAACTTTGGCCAAATTAAAACAATTGTGCTAAGAAGGAATTTGGAGATATCACACAACATAATGAACAAGAGTTTTTATAGTGGTTCAACTTGAGTTGGATTCCTACTTCATTTCTCTAAGATAGTCTCCTCTATCACCTTAGGTTCAATGAATGCAATCCAAATAACAACAAGTTGGTTTTACTTGAGCTTACCAAGAAACTCTTATAACCAATGCAAGTCTCTTTACTTGCAAAAACTAAAACCAATACTGCAAGCCCCTTGCAGAAACCAAATAATAAGAGAAACTAGTATAGAATTATGCCTTTTACTTAGGCAAGTTTGTACTTAATAAAAACTTAAACCAATAAAAGATTTATCAATGAGTTATAGAATTTTAGACTCCTGAAAGGTTGAAGAAATTGTTGCTATCACTTTGGAATAAGAGTGTTGCATAGAAGGAGCTGAAATGTATTGGAAGAAAATTTTGATCTTTTGTAAGTGCATGTGTAAGCTTTTTAAATGTCTAACTTGTTCTTCTCGCAACTTAAGCCTCTATTTATATGCTTCTAAAGAAGATGTAGCTATTGTGAACATTTTTGGTGAGTTTTTGACTATTTGTGATGACTTGCACTGCATTCAACCAAAAAGGCTGACAATGATATCCACAGAACTTTGAAATTGGGCTTCAAAACTCTCAAGGTTAGGTGAACATTATGAGTGACCATTGTAGCATTAAATTTAGACCTCTAAAGGTAAGGTGAACATTGTTAGTGATCATTGTAACATTAAATTTAGACCTCTGAAGGTCCATCTCCTTTCCTCGAAAGACTGCACAAAGAGGGATGTTTGGTCCAGAGAGGTTTTCAGACCTTTGAAGCTTAAGATCACATCCTCTGAAGCTTAAGTTCACATCCTCTGAAGCTCCCTTTGGAGATTGACAATCCCAACTACCACTAACGACTAGTACTTCAAGCTTATGAAACTTGATTCCTCCTTTGAATTATTCTCTGAAAATTAACTTAAGCCTGAATATATTTCCAAAAGATGCTTATGACCTCTAAAAGAAGGTTTCCATCCTCTAAAGATTCCTCTGAAAAAGTTTCATGCTCAATTTCGATTACAGACTCTTCTCGAGAACTCTAATAATCTCTGAAGTATCCTTTGAATTATAAAACTTGATTTCAAACTACTCTTGAATCCCTTGAAGATTGGGCTATCTTGTAAAACTCCCTATGAAGAATTTTTATGCCTTAAACTGAATTCAAATAGTCTTAGAGACCTCTAAAGTATTTTCTAAGCTTTACTCTAAATTTATAAAATTTTATATTCTTCTGCATTTACATATTTTCTTCCTTTGAAACTCAATTTGTGATATGTGCAGCATGATTATTTGAGTTTTTACATTTCATATCACTTTAAATTCATTTTCCTTGCGTGTTTTCTTAGTTTTCTCATTTTAATTATGCAACACTTAGAAATTCATTTGTTAGAACTTTACTTTCTCACTCATGTGTTTACTATACATTCATCTTCAAAATCAAACTAAGTAAAATAGTTAGACTTAACTTTCTCCTTCTTTTTTTATGATGATAAAACATTTGAGTGATATCTTTCATAAATAAAAGAACAAGAGTCTAATGAAGCTCCTCCTAAATGAATGAATTATTTCAAAATTTTAGTTTTAGGGGTTTAATAAGATAATTTACAAGTTATTACTACTCCCCCTAACGAATCACTTGTGACACCACAGACGATTATAGCTGGCAGCTGTTAGGGTCTAGTGAGAACCTATTTCCTTTGAACCTTGCAAGCGGTATTGCAAGTGGTTGGCATATCGGCTACACCCCCCAAGCAATATAATAGGCGGTTGCCTTTCGATTGAACCCTTTAGACCTTTGAAGGCCGAGGCTTATCCTTTGAAGCTTTTCTTTGTTGGTCCAAAACTTAAGAATAATGTTCCAATGATCCTAGTAGACCTCTATAGCCAATTTACTTCCTCTATAAGTATCCTTAGTTGCTTAAATCTTAGTAAAATGTCATTAGTTTAAGTTTAAATCATTTATATGTTTTGTTGTCATCAAAACTATACACATAAACTCAATACTCTCCCTTTTTGATGATAACAAGACTTGATGACTTGTGATAATAAAAGCATGCTAATAAACTAAATAAAAATCCTCTTATTTATCTTATTCAATAAACCTTTGGAAGTTTGTTTCATTTTTGCCTATATGCTAAGATGGTCTATAATTTTACAAAAAAAATTTAAAACTTTAGTTCTTCTCCTCTTTACATCATTTTCTTTCAAAATTGGAAATAATTCAAAATAGTTGAGCCTCATTAAATTGATTTGAGCCAACGATCATGGCTTAGACCAAGAGTTGCAATGCACATAAGAGTACTATGTGTCTCCCTTTTTTCTCTTTTTCTAAAAAGAAAAAAGACCGACTGTAGCCCTGAATTTTTGTTTTGTTTCTCCAACTCTAGAGATAACTACAAGGAGGTGTTGCACCAAGCCAAGTAACTCTATGCAATCATTTTATTGTTGGTTTAATATAATGTTTTAATTAAATTAATATTTTTCAACATATATTTAATTATAATTTCAAAAATCATCTTGATTAAAAACTTATATAGTCATAAATATGTAACCATTAAAATTGTTTCATATTAAAAGGAATGTATAATAATATAATTTTATTTCATTATATTTTAAAGTATTCATCCTATCTAGAGGAGTAATT
>JAYJMB010002214.1:0-15571 GCA_036873735.1 Pouteria campechiana
AAGTCTTTGGCCAACCATCAAGTTTTTGGCATCATCGCCAGGGACTGATTGTGAACCATCTATTTCTTGCTCATCATGAAGCTTGACTAAACTTTTTGAAGCCTAACTACACATCTAGGGGCATTTTCGATAGTTGGAGCTTGACTATACTCCTAAGGTTATTTTGGGAATGAAATAGCTTGCTTGCATCATTAACCTATTTTTGAATATTTTTTTAATAATGTGGATTAAATTAATTTCACACATATCTAATATGGGTACCACGCAATTAATTTGAATAATGGATGGATTTGAAAATACACTCATATTCATATGCAATTCTACCCATGAATTTTAACCACTGAATTATTGTGACATAATTCACGCTGAATTAAAATTTCTGAGCAGTTGGTTGAAATCAGATTCTTCATATTTCCAAACCTTTCCATGCATATATGTTCTTGTTCAAGAAATCGCCCACAATGTTACTTATTTCAAATCATTTGGCATGTTATCAATAAATGCCCCAAGAAGCTCAATGGAGGTGGGACCAAAGTCTTTTTCATGTGGATGACTTTGGTTACTACTTTATATTTAAATATTTCTTAATTGTCCAATAGGAGAGCACTTGAATGCGTTGCCATCAGCTCTACCTCATTTTAATTTTGAATATGCCAAAGAATGCATGTACCATACAACATGTAAAATTCTGATCGTGCAAGTGCGGATGACGTTCAACGTTCGTGCCCCATTCGCATGGACGAGCTCTTCCATTCTTCGGTTTCACCAGTCGAAAATTTCAACCGCATGGCCACGTCACCTTGAGCTGCACAGGTGGGTTGGCCTGCCTGCACGGTTTGCGGCCGCCACTGGGTAATCTTTTCCTGCCATCCTCTGGCTGCACGGGTTGCACCCTTTTTGCATTTCACTTTTAAGTGTGGAGGTGGTCCCCACTTCAACTACACGGCTTAAAAAAAATTGTCTGCTTCGATCGCATGATGAAATTTATCTCCTCACTCTTTCGAAATCACTCTGTGAGAGAACCCATCATCCGTTCATTTCCAGATTTGAAATCATATTATGGAAAATGATTTTTCTGAAATCATACTTCTGAATCCCCTTCTTTTTCCATGCTGTGAAAAAAACATTTCAAGACGCAGAGGCTGATTATCTGCATAGTCAATGAGGCGTGCAAATTTTTTTCTGTATATATATATATATATATATATATATATATATGTCGCATATAAAAAAGCTCTGCCATTTTTTCTGCTGCAAAAACCCATCTCGTTTTGTTCAGTTGGGGTGGAGGATAACCATTAATTCCATAATAAGATATGCTTTTCCTCTATTGGTTAGACAAGTTCCTCCAAAATCCTAAGAAATGATGAAATTCAAAAGTCCATTCCACCATCAGAAACTCCAAAGCAACGAGTTGGTGAAGAAGGCCAACCAGAAGTTGGCACGTGAGTGCCAGGTGAGTAGCTGGCCAGCCTGTGCGTTCTTGGTGGGCTCCAAATTACGCAGCCCAGTGCTGCAGCTAGTGGGCTCGCGAACGCACGGCCCATCCTGGTGGGCCTGAAAACAGAGCTGCCCAGCGCACCTAGCGGGCTCATGTGCGCAGCGCAGGACGCCCTAGGGGGCCCGCGAAAGGCAGCTCAGCGAGATATGCACTAGTGGGCTCTGAAATTTTGGCCCATCATGGAAGCTTCATGTTTTGCCATTTTAAACGGGCCAGATTTGATGACGACCCAACAGTTTTGGCTTGACTGCCTAATCCCAAGATGTTGAAAATGAGATTAAACCCCTTCAATTGAATACTTGAAGTTTTCTTTATTTGTCATTCAAGCAAACATTGTGACATTTAAATGTCATTCAAGCAAGCAACTTAAGCAACTTGTGAATTGCATTCTTGATTATTTTAAGCCTTTGGAATATCAGTATTCCAATACCTTAAATTAGGTGCTTTTCATCAATTTTTAACTATGATGCAATTCTTTCAACTTATAATAGGCCATACCATCCCAGACCCTGCTGCCCGAGGTGCGTTGCCCCCGGGACCCCTAACCAGGGTTGCCACTTTGAACCCACTATGATTTTTTTATTATTAAAAATTATGTGGTTGGCCTTGGTTGACTTGGTTAGCATAGAATCCCAAAGATTTACAACTTATGAATTGCATCATAGCCATCACATTACATCAAGGATCCTCAAATGTATGAATTTTGCAACGGTAATGGCCCAAAATATATGAATTTTGCAGGAAAAATCACAAAATATCATGATTGTGTTGAAAATTCTAGAAATTCATGATTATGTTGGAAAAATTCTCAAAAATTCAAAATTAGAAATTCATGGTTATGTTGAAAAAATCCTCAAATATTCAAAATTGAGTCAAAAAAATTCCAAAAATTCAAGATCATGTTGAAAAATTCTAGAAATTCATCGTTAAGTTGGAAAAATTCCCAAATTTTAAAATTGAGTTAAAAAAATTTCAAAAATTCATGATCATGTTGGAAAATTCTAGAAATTCGTAGTTATGTTGGAAATTTTCCCAAAATTTATGAGTTTGTTATGTTTAGCTTTCTTGGATTTCTCTTCGTGTCGTCATATAGTCCTTTGTAATTTGAAAAAAGGATTTGCTAACACAGTTTTTTGACAGGTATGGCAAGATTAGAGAAGCATTTCCATCACCTGAAGGTTTGCTTGATCATGTGGATTTTAGCAATTCTCCTACCAGGGTTGATGAGTGTGAGGACGAGGCATGGTGCCTCCTATTTCATCACCTTTTGGGCACCATGGAGCCAAAGATTCTGCACATTTTGTGCTTGTTTTTCCTCCTCCATTCTCTCCTTTCTTGAGTCATTGAATTACAACTTCATTTTTCTTGGTTTTACTCCATTCTTTCGCTCTTCAATATACCAAGAAAAATATTCCAAAAACTCATGAAATGCATAAAAATTCTCAAGGATCAACAAGTAAATAAGCTTGTTCAACACTCAATACAAGTGAATAAAATTCACTTATCAACTATATCAGAGACAAGATCCACCAGTTATGAGGAAGAAAACATAAATGCTAAAATGAAAAAGAATGATAATTAAAATTTTGAAAAAGCGGTGTGCGAAATAACTTCCAAACATGCCTCAAAACACTACCAAAATAATTCAGACTTGTGCTCAAAGTCGGACAAGAATCAAGGCTTCAAAATGAAGAAAAATCTAAGTTAAGCACTACAGCAAAAGATAGGCATTGAAGAAACAAGTTTGGGCATCACATAACCAATTCCAAACATAAAAGAATGAAGTCTGCTACAATCCAAGCACTAGTCTAAGTTCGAAATATTAACTTCGAACATGACTATTCAAAACCTAGACATGACAAATCACTTTCAGACATAGGCAAGCAAAATTTGTTTCAAGCTAAATGAGTGAAGTTCAAAAACTTAATTCCAGACATGTAAACTGAACTCGGACATGACTTAACTGATCTCAGACATGAAAACCCATGAGAGAGCTCCAATGGATAGAAAATCCTGTTAATTCGCTCGAATTAAATGAATGTCGTCTTCTCCAATGGGCAGAATTTGAATTTAGCAATAAAAGGAGTAAAAGAAGGTTATTCCAAGAAGTTACAAAGGTTAAAAAAATTAAGAAAAGTTAGAGAAGCAAACAAGAGCATTTACTCTTAGACATTAAAGTTTTCTTCTAAACTCCATTGAGCCAAAACACGATCTGCAATCAAAGAACATTCTTTGCAATAATATAAGGGAATCCAAAACTCTATATTTATTGCTATGTATTTATTTCTATTGCATTTAATTTAATTGTGTACAAACTTAGCCTATGTAAGAGGCATTTCTCAATTTAATCTTTTATTGATTAGGATAGCAAGCAAGGGCCTTATTGATCTTATATAAGTTTGTTAATTAGCTTTAAAAACTAGTTGGAAACCAATCTATGTATAAGTTTCTTGGTGAGCTTTAAAAACCAATTTGTGTAAGAGTTTGTTGGTAAGCTTAGGAAATCCAACTGATCATTAATGAAACCTAAGTATAGTGAGTGAGATTGACTCAGAGAGAGGAGTAAGTACCATGTTTTGGGCTGAACTTCTATAAAATACCCATACACTTTATGTTGCATGATTCATTTCCTAGTTATTACAACACCTTGGTGTTACATTGGGCAAAATTTTAAAAGCTCAATTCAACCCCTCTTGAGCCACCTTAGGACGGGACCAATAATTGGTATTAGACTAGGCATCAATAGTTAATCTTGATTACCAATTATTTTAACTGCTTAAAGTGATCCCTATGACCAACACTATCCACAATACCATAGTCAAAGGATAGTCAACTACCAAACCCCCATTCTTTGATGGCACCAACTATGGGTACCGTAAAATGTGTATGCAAAATTTTTTTATATCCACCAACTATAAGTTGTGGCAAATCATTAAAAATGGCAAGACTGTAATGAACACAGAAGACAAATATACTACTGAAGATATTGTATTAATAGAGAGAGATGCTAAAGCTAAAAATAATTATTTAATTTTTGTTTCCTATTTTGATGATGAACAAACTTGGATGAAATATTATTTACTATGTGGTTTGATGATATATATATATGATGTCGAGTGGATTGATGTAAATGAAATAAAATGCATGTAATCAAGTTGCTTGAAGTTATGGATTGAATGTAAATAAGTTTTGAAAATAGCTTAAGGAAGGAAAATGTTAGATGGAGAAATCCATCGACGTTTTTGGTCAGCAACATTGACGAATTTGTAGTCAGGGACATATCCGGAAAAGTACAACCTCGACAGATTCAAATCAGGCAAAGTTGGCACTTAGTAAACCTTGATGGATTTGGATTTAAGGAGAAATTTAGTAAAGTTAAATTTCAATAGATTTTTTTATGTAGGAAAACATCGACGGTTTATCATAAAACATCAATGATTTTTGAGTAAAATGTCGACAATTTTGGCATCGTAGCAGGCAATTACAAAGATCTGAAAATGAATTAGTTTGACATTTTCTTTAATCTCCTTTGAGAGATTATCTCCAAGTAGTTAAACATCTATATTAATGAGAGATGTGTTGAAGAAAATGTGTGTGAAAAAGCGAAGAGAAATCTTGTAGTGTAATCAAGAGAAAATTAAGAGATCAAGATTATATAGAGATTCTAATGCTAGTTTTGCAGGTGAATGAAGCTTGGATAATCAAAAGCACTGAAGTTACCTAAGAGTTGAATTAGTTGTAAAATTTTTCTTATTACATTCTTATTGTTTTAATTGTACCTTGGTTTAAGTTGTAAACTAAAAGATAGTTTAATCATTACAGGTTGTGTAAGTGATTCATCTATATTATTACCTAAAGATGTACGCCCAGAGAATGGATTATCTGTACCACTATAACTTTGGGACTAAGTTGACTAGTGGAACCATGTCTGTGCTTGTGACTTAGAGAGTAGAGAAGGTAGAGAGTGCCGGGCCATTATAAATTCTGTATTCTAAATTTATGGTTCATTTCATTTGTAATGCAATTACTTACTTCCAAAGATTGGGTTTGTTTAGCCATAGCATTGAACGAACAAGTGGTATTAGAGCTATCTTTATATTGATTAAAGTGATCTTCTATTGCTACATCAAATAAAAGTGGCAATGGCAATAGTGACAGAAATAAAAATGGAAGCAATAAATTTGCATTCCAATTAACTAGTTTTCTAGAGGAATTATCTACAAATAGACCTCTATATCTAACTGGAGATAATTATCCTCTATGGAAATTAAGAATGCAAAGTTTCTTATTGCGTTATAACATATCTACATGGTGCATAATTGAAGATGGCTTTAGGAGATACAAGCACTTGGACTATGGAACAAAAAGAGAAAAGTTCAACAAATGAATAGGCTAAAAGCTTGTTATATTGTTATTTCTCAAGCTGAGTTTGAAAGGGTGTCAACTTGTAAAACTATAAAAGACATATGAGAGAAACTTCAAGTTACCCAAGAAAGCACACATCACAAGTGAAAGAGACATGAATGAATCCTTTAATGCGTGATTATAAACTATTTACAATACTTCCTAATAAATCCATTACTGAGATGAATCACAGGTCTACCAAGATCATCAATGCTTTGAAAGATCTTGGAAAATAGATTACTAAAAAGGAAAAAATTCAAAAAATTCTCAGATCTTTATCTAAAGCTTGGACAACAAAAGTGACAGCTATTGAAAAAGCAAAAGACATCTCAAAGTTAAAGGTTGGTGAATTGATGGGATTGCCACTATCACATGAGCATATCATCAAGAATAATGAAAACCAAATTAGAAGGTAAGAGATCTATAGGCTTATAAGCTAATTCTGATCAATCTGATCTTGATGCAGATGAAGAAGATAAGGAAATTGCTATGCTCACTCATTGATTCAAAAAATTTCTTCAAATAAATAATAAAATGAAGAACAAATTTGTAGCAGCTCAAAGAGTGCAGAATAAGAAAGGTGATATAAAATTAAAAACTGAAACTTCAGTCAAAAAGGAAGAAGAGGAACTCACATGTCATAATTGTAGTGGAAATGGACTTCTAAATAGAGTATGCCCATCTGTCAATAAGGATAGAAAGAAGAACAAGGAATCTCAAAATTTTGGAGCTTGGTGTGATAGTGAGTCATCTATCTCAGTGGATCCTGAATCTAAAAGTGAGGAATGTCGTATTGGTCTAATGGCATATGAAGATGAAGATAAAGAGAGCAATGCTTCAGATGAGTTAAGTTATGATGAATTCTTGTTTGAATTGCAAAAAGAACATACTAAACTTCTTGATGAATCAAAGTTGATAACTGAAAAATATGTAAAGTTGAAAAGAGAGTTTTAGATTCAAAAAGAAGTGATACTGAGAATTCAACTAAAATTTAATGTTCTTTTTGATGAGTATTCAAAATTGAAATTTGAAAATGATCTCCTGAAAAATGACTCAAAGAAGATATTAGATGAAAACCAAAAGTTGAAATTGTATAGTAATTATTTAAAAAATATGATCAATCAGATGAAAAATAATTGTTTAAATTTTTAGAATCATACTATATATTTTAAAAGAAAAAATTTCAGCTTTCACAATAGGTACTGTTATTTTTGGAATAAATTTGGGCATGTTGCTTACAATTGCACAGTAAAAAGATTACAAAACAATGGGATAAAATTGATCTAGGTGCCTAAACAAACTCTTTTCTTACCTAACAAATATGGACCCAAGATATGGGTACCAAAGACTTGACTTTTTCTTTTTCAGGTATGCTTGACTTTAAGAATAAAATCCAGTTCGTACCTTGATAGTAGATATTCACATCACATGATAAGAAGCAAGCATTTGTTCAAAAGATTGTTTTTTCAAGATAAAGGTAAAGTAACTTTTGGAGACAATAATCAAGGAATAATCAGAGAAATTAGAATGGAAAGTATTTCAGGTATGGATATCATCGATATATATTATGTAAAAGGTCTTAAACATAACCTTTTGAGTATAAGTTAACTGTGTGACAAAGGTTTTGAAGTTGTGTTCAAGTCTAATAAATGTATTATTCGTAATAATCTAGAAATAGTATATGTTGTGGAAAGTGTAATAGACATGTGTATACTTTGGACCTTAGTGCAGATCATGTAAAGTGTTTATTTGCAATATGGCACAAATGCTTTGGTCATGCCAACATGTACACATTTAAGAAGCTTATAAAACTTGATCTTGTAAAAGGTTTATTGAAAATGAAGATCAACATGGATCATGTATGTGATGCATGCTAATTTGGTAAACAAACAAAAGCTTCCTTCAAATCAAGAAATGTTGTTTCTACATCAAAGCCTACTAAGTATGCTAATTTGGTAAACAAACAAAAGCTTCCTTCAAATCAAGAAATGTTGTTTCTACATCAAAGCCTACTAAGTTATTACATATGGATCTCTTTGAACCTACACGATCAAGAAGTTTAATTGGGAAATAGTACAGGTATGTAATTGTTGATGATTTTTCTAGATATACTTGGGTATTATTTCTAGGTGGAAAAGATGAATGTTTTGAGTTTTTCAAGAAATTTCATCACAAAGTTAAAAATGAAAGTGGAACACGAATTGTCTCAATATGAAGTAATCATGACAGAGAATTTAACAATATTCAGTTCAATGACTTCTATGATAAACTTGGAATAACTCATAATTTTTCTTCACTAAGAACTCCATAACAAAATGGAGTGGTTGATAGGAGGAATAGAGCTTTCGTTGAAATGGCTAAAACAATGTTAATTGATGCAAATCTTCCTCATACATTTTGGGCTAAAGCTGTAAACACTGCATGTTATATAATTAATCATGTTTACATTAGTCCAACTCTAAAGAAAAATTCTTATGAACTTTGGAAAGATAGAAGGCCAAACATTGCATATTTTCATTCCTTTGGCTCTAAATTCTTTATCTTGAATAATGGAAAAGATAACCTTGATAAATTTGACAATAAAAGTGATGAAGGTGTGTTTCTAGGGTATTCTTCCTCCAGCAAAGTATATCAAATCTATAATTAGCAAACATACATAGTAGAAGAGTTAGTCCATGTAAAATTTGATGAGATGAACTCTTGGCCAAGAAAGGTTCATAATGTAGATGATGAAAATGAGAGATTTGATTTTCTTGAAGCATCAAATAAAGCTCAGCAAGGATCTAAAGATTTACCACAAGCTGAGTCATCAAATCTGCCTAAGGAAAACATTCATGAAGAACTGGTAAGTGAGGGTGAGTTGACTAAATCATCCCAGTTAGTTCATACTCATAGATATCATCCATTAGAAAATGTTATAGGAAATGTATATGACAAAGTGAGAACTAGTAGCTCACTTCATAATGTTTGTGGTAATTTTGCTGTCTTATCTTACATTGAACCTAAAATAATGAAAGATGCCATTTTAGATAAAAACTAGATCATAGCAATGCAAGAAGAGCTAGATCAGTTTAAACATAACAATGAGTGGACACTTGGGCCAAAGCTAAATGATTAGTCTATAATTGGCACAAAATGGATCTTTCAAAATAAACTTATTGAATTTGGGATTATTGTAAGAAATAAAGCATGTCTGATAGCATAGGGATATTCCCAAGAAGAGGGAATAGATTATGATGAGACATTTGCACCTGTTGCCAGACTTGAAGCCATAAGAATGTTAATTACTTTTGCATCATTCAAACAATTTTAATTATTTTAAATGGATGGAAAAAGTGTATTCTTAAATGGATATTTAAATAAAGAAGTTTATGTCAAACAACCTATAGGCTTTGAAGATCATGAACATACAGACTATGTATTCAAACTCATAAAAGCATTGTATGGTCTTAAACAAGCTTCAAGAGCTTGGTATGAAAGACTAAGTGATTTTTACCAAGTAAAAAGTTTCAAGGAGGTAAAGTTGACATAACTTTATTCATTAATTATATTCATTTTAGGATTTTTTTTAGAGAGGTTTTTAGGGTTTTTTGGAGAGGCTTTGAAGAAAATAAGATTGGGGCATTGAAGGTCAAGAGTAAGAACGTAGATTCAAGGATTGGAAGTCAAGCTAAAAGGAGAAGATCTTAGTTTTCTTTATTTCAATTATTTTCTTTCTTTGTATCTTGGATTTGATTTTGAGAAATTCAACAATGATGATGTTAAATGGTTATTTGATTGATTATTGTACATCATTTCTAGCTATTTTCCTCTTTCTAGAGGGGAGATGGAGTTTATGTGAAATTCATGGATTAATCAATGATTTGCTTGATTAACATCACACTTTGGTTTATTTGTGATGTTTAATGCTTAATGCTTTCAATTGACTAGTCATCTATTGATTGATCATGTATTTAGATTTTGACACCAAGGAGAGGTAATCCCAAATAGGATCTAGGCATTAAAACATAAAATCATAGATGACTCGGGAGAGCTTCTAGGTTTTATGAAATCATAAAAGAGAATCCTAGATCTTAATGCATTCCTAATATTCTAATTTTTATAGGGATATCAAAATTAGAATTTTGGGAATAGATACTTAATTTAGCACTTGAGAGAGGGGGTTAAGTAAATTAGCATTCTTAATCTATAAACTAATGCAATGATCAATCTGGAATGAGTTGAGAACACCATGAATGAAGCATAAATGAAATCAATCCTCTAAAGTTTTCATACCTTGATTTATTTTTTTCAAAGCTATCCATTTTATTTGTTATTCAATTCCTTATTTTCGGTCATTCAAATAAAGTTGCAATTATTCATAATGATAACTAGTGATTAGTTAAAATACATAATCCCTATGGATATGAAAAACCTTCTAACTATTATAATACAAAACTTGATGTTATACACTTGCGGTTAATTTGCAATGAAGAAGTTTTTAGTGTCATTGCCAGGGATTGGCGTTATTTTGATTATTCATGAATATTGTAAATAGATAATTCTAGTTTTAATTAGGATTTTTGTATTCTTTTACTGTATTCTTATTTCTTTTTCGTTTAGTGTTTTACATCTAGTTTCTTTAGCTCTCACAATAGTGTATGCAAAATTGTAGAGATTCTAATCTAGCTCTTTTTTATTCTAGAATAGAGAGAACACTGTGGGAAATTTGAAAAGTGAAGCGAGCCAAAACTAGAGCAATGGCAGAACTAGAAAAAAATTGGCCCAAAGCAGAACAAAACCAGTCAAGAGCATAATTGAACTAACAAAGACCCATCAAGGACTATTTCAGGCCGATGATTAATGATAACTACTTTGGTATCACTCGTCTAGCTATCAATGCAAATAACTTTGAATTGAAGCCAATACTAATCAATATGGTCCAGCAAAACCAGTGTGGGAGATCATCAAGTGAAGACCCTAACATTCATCTGTCAATGTTCCATGAGATAAGCAACACAATGAAGATGAATGGTGTTCCAGATGATGTCATCTGATTGAGACTTTTTCCATTCTCTTTGCGAGATAAGGCTGGAGGCTAGTTGCAAAGTTACAACTGGGGAGCATAATGACATGGTATGAGATGATGGAGAAATTTCTAGCAAAATCCTTGCCTCCGACCAAGACAGCTCAGCTCCGAAGTGAAATTGGCTAGTTTCGATAGTTGGACTTTGAACCGCTCTATGAGTGTTGGGAGAGGTTCAAGGATATGCTAAGACGATGTCTATAGCATGGATCCCCTGATTGGCTATAGATCCAACTATTCTATAATGAATTGAATGGCCAAACGAGGAAGATCGTTGATGCTACATTTGGAGGCTCATTGATGGCCAAGACTATAGTTAACGCATACTCATTATTGGAAGACATGGCTTCCAATACATTCTAGTGGCTGAATAAGAGAAACATGGTGAGGAAGGTGGTAGGTTGTCTTGAGGTGGACCCAATTATAACCTTGATTACAAATGTCCCCTTTGACACATCAATTGGCTATTGCCAACTTCGCATCTAAGGGAATGTCTAGTGCAAGAGAATCTTCTTCTTCTTCTCTACCAATTGAAACATACATGGTTGCAGATCCAATTAGAGAACAATATACCAACAACAAGGGCTACAGTAACTTTCAGGAGAACAACATGCAAAATGAATACTATTCTGAAAATTGGAGGAATCAAGATGATCTGCTTTATGGCAATCCAAGGAATATAATGAACTATCCTTTTGGATTTCAACCTCCACACCAATCTCAACCACAAGAGCAGAAGAAGACATCTCTTGAAGACTTCATGAGCACTTTTGTGAATGAGAGTCAGGCAAGGTTCTCTAGTAATGAAATGAGACTTGATAACATTAAAACAACAATGGGCAACATTAGGGCTTCTATCAAGTCTTTGGAAATGCAGATTGGGCAGATTGCAAGCTCTTCTAGCGTTTCTAATGAGGGTAACTTTCCAAGCAATACAGAGAAGAACCAAAGGGAGCACTGCAATGCTGTAACTCTTAGGAGCGGAAGAGAATTTGAACCACCAAAGATGCAAGGAGAGCCACAACCCTTTTTAGAGACAAAAAGTCAAGGTGAAGCTGAAGGAGAAAAAGAAGAGCCAGAGAAGCAAGAGGAATGATGGTTCAAATTATAATTCCTCACAAGTTTACAGACGTAAAGCAATATAGTATGCAAATGCAAGGGTCGATCCCACAGAGAACGGCAAACCAACTTAATTAATCTTAGTTACCAAGTACAAAACTAAACAGACTTCGAATAAGATATGATATAATTTTAGAAACTTAATAGAATAAAAGTAAATAAATAACTAAGGATAGTGCAGAGAGATTAATAAGATAAAGAAGTCTAAGGTTCCAATTTCACCACAAGGTGATAACTCTTTGTCAATGAATGTTAGATTTAATGTCTCACTTAGGTTCATTCTTTCAAACATAAAATCATTATCATTTGATGTGCGGGTTCAAATCTACTACTTTCACTCATTCTAATTACCTATGATATTTAGCATAATTGAGGTGAAAACCCATTAAATCTAAGAACATAAGAACCTGAATAGAATGGTGTAGCATATGATGTATACCATAGCCATCCATCCTTTTCATTCAAGGGAGCTCATGGTTTTGTATATGATGTGTACCTTAACCATGCTTTGATAAATAATTTAACTCATAATATTGGTGATCAAGCAATAAAATCAATTAAATCATAGCAAATAACATTATGAATAAAATAAAATTATATAACATTAATAATATCCAACAATCCATAACAAAGAGTATCACAAAGGGCTACATCTTCACCCTAGAAAAAAAAATTTAGTTCATAAAAGAAAATAAAACAACTCTCTGAAATAGAATGATAACAATGAAGAACATTTTCTCTCTTTCTTCTTTCTTACTTGCAATCCCTTCTTCTTCTCTGCAAGAAATCTCCCGAAAAAATGGCTCTAAACCTCAGAGAAAAACTCTAAAAAACAGAAGTGGAAGTACCCTTAAAAAAGCCTAAGTTTATCCAAAAAAGCCTAAGTTTTTCTTTAAAAAGCCAAAAAATATGCACTATAGAAAAATTCTGCAAAAACGGTTCGCCTCAAGCACCGGCGGCCCTAGGTGGGCGTTGGCTTACTGCCAGTCATTGGTGGTCCTATACAACACTGGCCCGCTGCCTAGTCCTTCTTGTTCTATTTTCTATGTTTGCTCCATCTTTGTAATTGCTTCTTTACCAAACTTTTTCTCTTCTTTTTCATTCTTTTTCTATCTTCAAAGCACCTGATAAAATCCAACAAATAAGCATTAAATTTATCTAAAAAAAGATAAGGGTTTGCAAATAAATAAGTTAAAACATGTGTAATATATGGGTATGAAATTAACTTATCAAATACCCCCAAACTTACTTATTTGTTTATCCTCGAGAAAACTAGAAATTAGAACTCATGAATCAATTAGGATAATTTCCTCAATTGATCATTAGCATGCCAGACAAATTAAACATGTATACATAATTCAGAAATTATTCAAGACACTTACCACATATTCTCATGAAACTCATGCTTTATTAGTTCTTTCATGAAGTGAAAATCATGTGTGTGTGCTCTGTTAATCTCATGCTCCATGCATACTTGTCAGTTAACAATGTGTAAACTAATGATTCTATTGACCTTCACAAAACACATCATAAGCTTGTTTTTCATAATCCCTCTTCACTAATGTAGACAACTATGTTCACTTAGATCAAAAGGTCTTTCTTAAGCTTGTAATGGGGCCTTAGGTTTAGCTAACAAAGAAAAGAAGTAAGGATTCATAAAGTAAAAGATCATAACTAAATTTTACATGAATATTCACCCTCTTAACTTTTTTTTTTGGATTTTCTCTACTTTATCTTTATTATTATGGGCTTTATTACTATCACACCCACAAACTTATTTTTTATCAATTTCATTGGGATGTGATCCCCCAATTAAAACATATTTCCTTAACATTTTTCTTTTGTCCCCTTTTCTTTTTATTTATCATGGCATACTTCTTTTTAACACCCTCAAACTTATCTTATTTTGCTTCATTTATACCTATCAAACAACCATGAGTAAAGAATATGTCTCTTAATAGGTAAAACATGGTTTTTAAGGCTAAATAGGTCTAGATAATGAGACTAAAGATAGAAATTCGAATGGTGGTCTTTCATATACTTTGCTCATGTCATTCTTTCGTTAAGGCTCAATGGGGACACTAGTGATATAAATGTACTAAGTTAGCTTGAAAAGCTCAAACTGATCAATGAATGCCTAGATTGCTTCTAAGTAAACATGCTATCTAGGATTTTGCCTTGAGGGATACTCAAATAAGTTCTAACATGCTTGTGTTAATCAAAATAAGTCAATGAATTTACAACATTGTCAACTAATTTGTATACACTTCTCATGATCATAGCATAATGTACTTAAAAAATCTTCATCATTTATAGAAAAGAAAGTCTTATCACAAGAATCAATGAATCACAAGGTGGTGCCTTTCCTTCCTTCTAAATCATGTGCAATGGTAATAAAAAAAACTTAGCATATGTTAATGATTATCAAGAGAGAGTCATCCTATTTAATTTCAACATGTTACATATAATTGCTCTTGGATTTTCTTAACTAAGTTTTTAAAAGTGCAACTCATTAAAATTATACCTATATTTCAAAAAAATTGTCCAAAACTAAATGCACTTGAATGCAATGCAACCCAAAATTGAATGAACTTGAATGCAATGCAAAACACCCCCTAAAATAATGAAAGAAGTTTAAGATCAAGGGTCTCCCTAAATAAAGTGCATTCACATTCTCTTCTTTTGGAGCTAGCTTGGCATCATTTTACCACTTGGAAGAGAATCTATAATCCTCTAAAATCAGAATTCCTCCTTCTTTAACACATAGTAACCAAAAATTAAAAATAATCTATCTTAATAGTAAATAAAATAAGCAAACCACTAAGCTAAATGATACAAAAAGAAAAAAATTTAGAAAAATCTTAGGTTGCCTCCCAAGAAGCGTTTGATTTAAAGTCTCAGCCTGACTATAACCTTCCATCTTTGAATTGAAATTTGGCCTTTCTGTGATCCGGTTCTTTGAAACTTGATAGTGGCTTGGAAAATGTTGGCGCTCCTAAAACATTGTTGAGTGATGCATTATCTTCTAATTCATCTCCTTTAACTTGTGCTACTTCAACTGTGTTTAGGGGCTCTCCTATAAGCTCCATAATCATTCCATCCACTACATTTAACTTGAGACCATTCTTATTCTCATTGGACAGCTCTATCTCCTTGAAAATATCAAACTTTATAGTATGATCTTTGAATTGCTTGAGTGTGTCCTCCTCCATACCTATAAAAGAAGAAGAAATAATCACTGGAAAGCATAAATCATTGCCTATAGATGCATACCTTAAAGAATGAGGTAATTGCTCTAGTTCTATTTTTTCTTTCATCTCCTCCTTTTCTGAGCCTTCATTAGAATTTTCAATCATCTCACTGGCTTTTTCACCTCCCAATGTTGTGGTTGCTTTCACTTGCTCGGTGATGAGAATGCAAAATGTCATATTTTATTCTCGTAATACTTCATCTTTTGCACCTATTTGATTCCTAAATATACT
>JAYJMB010002216.1:8916-18987 GCA_036873735.1 Pouteria campechiana
CATGCGTGTTTGTATACATATTAACAAATCAAAATTTGCTCAACTATCAGAAACTTTTTTCACGAATGTAAAGGATTTTCACTTAAATTTCCAATTAAATTGATTTTAGCATCTTTATAAATTTCCAATCGAGTCTTTCCTCCCTTTTACCTGGCTCTCGTTTGGTGTCGTACGTATGTCTTTGTTTATTTTAAACAATTTTATTTTTTTTGCATGAATTTTTATAATTTTATTAATAATTTTAATGCCTTCAAGAAAACTTTATTATATTACGATAGATATCATGCTCTTTATAGCTAGTATTGTTTTTTCTTTTGTAAGTATTGCTACAAATGCTTTTGTTTTAGCAAAAGCTCGAAGCCTAGAACCTTTTCATCGAGAACTCATTTACATATTTGCAGTGGAACACTGGGCTCTGGTAAACCACTGGAGGTCGGCATGAAGATGGAGCTCACAACAAACAATCTATTAATTGTTTTTCTTTAAATCCAAGGATCCATGAACAGAATTAAACTAATAATTTTCTAAAATCTTTCATTATACATGGATGGAATTTAAACCATCAATGTATAACATATAAATTTACCTCTGTTTCCACTTTCCCATAGATTAGATCAGATCAAAAGAAATATTAAAATTAAAGGCAATAATATTTCCTTGCAGCCCTGGAAGCTCCAGGTAGGTTTGATGAGCTAATCTATGACACAGGCATGCCAATCAACCACCGCCAAAATTGTGACCGTGACCAGCCGCCGTCGACGAAGCAATCATCGAGAAAGTTTCAATGCCCACGTCTTCAGAAGACAAACAATCAGAAAACAAACAAACGAGTAAAAATGGGAAAAAGAATATGCTGACATTTCATTATTCACAATCATCACGACCGTTCATCCATATACTTCGTCCAACAAAGAAGTTGGGAAAATGAATTATGACCGCCCATCCATCCATCCTAAAGCCCGACAAAATGGCCTCCCCAAAAAAATCGAATCGCATCCCTTCTTTTACCAATCGCACTATGTACAGCCGATCTCCGTGGAAATGAATCAATAAAATCTGAATAAAACCAAAATTAAAGAAAAAGCCCACCATCCTCTGTCGATCACCCAACCAATGTCAGCCGTTCATGATCGCAAATAGAGATCGTACGGCGCCCAAAGGTTATCCAATTGGCAAGGCGCACCTGCATCGATCCTCGCCCACGGCTTCCCTTTCCCGCTCCAATGCAGCAGACTCACGCGGCCAGGATGCAACGGCCGGCAGCTTCCCACCACGTTATCCCCACCCAATCCGTGCTGATTCCATCTGTGCTCCACCGGCTCCACGTCGCCGCCAAACACCAAAAGGAAGGGCGGAAGCGACCCAAGATCGTAGATTCTCCTCTCCTTCTGCACCTCCATCCACCCTTCGATCTTCTCCCTGTAATTCGCAGCCCTCCATCTCTCCAGATCCATCACCATCACGCCCGTGTTGAAGTAGCAAGGCCTCCTACTCCTCCCCTCGAATACCTTCTTCCCCAACGCCGGATCCGACCAGAACGCCTCCGCGAAGTACTTGGTGAAGTTCGCGCGGCAGTACTCGGGGGCGGCGACCGTCCTCGACCCTCTCAGAGGCGTGCTCCACAGCCGGCCGATGTCGTCGACGACCACGAGGTCGGAGTCGAGATAGATGACGCGTCTCACGCAGGGGTCGAGTATGTCGGCGAGATAGTTCCGGGCGTAGTTGAGCGGGTTCTCAAGCGCTGGACGAACTGAGGAAGAGATGAGCTTCTTGACGGGCTCTCCGTCGAATCGGTAGATCTTGAAGGAGAGGGAAGGGAATGTCGACCGTACGACGTCGCGGAGTGGGCCGATGTCTTGGTCCGTCGCGACGAAGTGGAGGAAGACATTCTCCGGGCAGGAGGCGTGCTTGAGGACGGAATGGACGGCGGCGATCGAGCCTCGGAGGTAGTGCTGGTCGAGGGTCATGGCAATGTGAACGCGCGAGGGGTGGCACGTGCTGCTGGCGGGAGGGGCCGCGCATCCCAGGCCGTTCCGATACTCGGGCGCTTCAGCGAATCTTGGGAGAGGAGAAGACGCATCTTGGAGATGGGCATTGGATGCTACATTAAAAGAGCGAACCGCTTCTGAGAGAGACGGAGAGAAAGCGAGGAAGAGGAGGAGGAATGCTGAGAAGGAAGAAGAAGGCATGGCGTTTGGCCCTTTTCTTCTTCTTCTGAGAGGATGCTGCAGCCGTTGTTATACGGGAGAGAGCATGCCGTTTGGACACGGAAAATGGTCAAGAAAAGGACTGAAGAAGAGGGGAGCGGATAGCGACCGACGCGGTTTCCTTTCTCGGTGTTGCCCCCGTTTATAAGAGAGACGCGTTTTCAGTCTGCAGTGCTGGGACCGCGGACTTTCTGCAGAACGGGAATTTCTTTTTTTTGTTGTTGTTGTTATTATTTTTAATTACTGCCTCCGCTTCCCATGTGTCTCTCAGTCGTTCCTCTGCATAATTCGATTTATTACGTCTTTAAAGCCAGCTTCTCTTGCTGCAAACAGGAAAGGAATCCCGGTTTTTTAGACGACCTTACTCAACCAGCTGATACTTGCGGGCACACTGATCAAATCCCGAATTCTGATTTGTGGACATTTACAACTAAAGCCAAAATCTTTTGGTGCGTAATGCATCTGACGGTTTAAATTAACTTACTCTTATTCCGAACTTGCGATGGACGAGTAGATGCGTATCCTGAATCATGTCCATCAGGTTTATCTTTGGTATTACTTTTGTAAATTTAAAAATAACTGCATATCCACTTGCATTAGAGTATTGGAGTTGCTGTGTTTGTGATGGTTTGAGGGTAATGCACGTGCTTCTACATTTCAAAGTCGAATTCAGCGATGTTTTTTGTGTTTTTCGTGGGATCGACGGTCGAGATGAAAGGAGGTAGGAGGGTCTCGTTCCGTAGATCTCACTAAAAGGCCGCTCGCTTTACGAACGGCCCAAGTCTCGGACACGCACAAAACTAGATCAGAGCGCTTCCGTTGCGCGTATAGAGAACCGCGATGGTGGAGAATAAAATGGATGGTTTTTGGAATGATGCTCCACTCACGGGAGGACAGCTCGTGTGATGGGCAGGCAGCCAGCTGTGACCTATGCGACGGCTTTGATATGCTGGCATTCCTCGCCGAGCCCGACTCTCCTCCATGTGACCACGTGCATTCGCTGCGAGTGGAGACGAAGTTTCCAGAACGGCGACTCGGGATGGGAATACGGAGGTCGTTGGCCACCGTGAACACGGTGGAAGACTAGCTTTACTTAGTCCCAAAGAAAGCATTGATGTGCTTATAACATTATTGATTTTGTCATTCCGGTCATTTACTAATCTCTATTTTTAATAAGAACAAGACTTTACAGAGAATTAGTCCAAATAACTAGTCTTAAACACCGTTTAAGATCATTTCGTCGGCCTGACTTACAAACGATGAAACAGAGTTTAAATGCCTGAGGTATAATTTTTTATAAATAGATTGACCCAGCAAGAAAGGTTAATTTACATCAATGCCTCTATTCGCCATGCAGCATATTCGTAATTATACAATCATGCCATGGTGACTATGTTTTAAATTAAATATTTTGGAAAAAAAAAGAGAAGTATCTGTCATCTATGTTTGCCAATAAAGTTCAAAATTTATTAATATATAAATTAAATTGTGTCCGACGTGAGGGGGATTATCATGTTTTCTTTAAATGTCAATACAGATATATATTTTTTTAACCTAATTTAATAATTTGACTAGCTTTGCTTACAAACAAATTTAATGAATGTGATTCTCTTCGTAAGGAGCGTAACACAGAAATAAAGAGAACAAATAATTCATATTTCATGTATAAATGGTGTAAATTTCGTTTTCTTAATCACGTGTTGGAAAGATGATGAGTACGCGATCCTTTCTTTGGGTTTAGAGGGCGGGGAACCATGGAGAGTTTCCGTTGAATTAACGCGGGGTTCCGTTTGGCCTTGTGCACTGCCTCAGGGCTTACACCTACGAAAATTCAGCAATGATTGATTTGAACGCGGACCACAATATTTTGTTCTAGAAGGCGGGCCAGAGATTACGTGCTGGATGCGTCTTTATTCATCTCAACCATTCATTTAAAAGTTAGCAGGAGATTCTTTAATTGGCTGCTGGATGGTCCAGATAATCGACCGTTTTAATCGCTGATATGTTTTTAATCCAATTGCCCCATATGAGGCCAAAGTAGCCAGACTGGTTAGTTAATATATGGATATCATCTCCGGTCCAATTTATATTTAACCCGGCAACGATGCTTTTGGGTGATGGAAGTGGAACTGCCCATCCATCTGCTTCCCGTGAAGCGTGGCATCTCCAAACACCGAGCCAACCAACACCACCAATTAGCTTACCAAAAAGCAAATAAAGAAGAACAAAATTAAAATATAAAAGAAGTTTGGCTGATGTCGATACTTTCTTTATTAGTTTTAGTTATGGTTAGTTGGTCGCATGTATTTCAAATGATTGCTTTCGGATTGGGATTTACTGTGCTAGATAGCTGGCCGGTCACGTTGAGCAGGTGAAGAATAATTTTTTTAATTATTTAAAAAATCAGAAAACGAATAAAATTAATTTGGGTAAAGGATAAAAATGTGTTTATAATTCCCCACTAGGGGCCGCTGTTCTTATATTAAACGGGTAATGGGTTGATTGGGTACAGAAAACGGTTACCATACAAATGGACGGACGGTACGTGGACCACCAAATAACACCGACCTACCCAACCAGGAGGCCATGGAGATATAAAATTGAATAATATATATATATATTTGTCAAGAGATTGCGAAAAAAAAATCTAAAATTTTGATTTTCTATAACTGTTGGTCTCTGGATTGAAAAGAAAAAGAAACATTAAATTTTCATCTCCTGTTGTAGTATTTATCTACATAATAATTTTACTTTTTTTTCTTACTGTTAAATTTTTTATAATAATTATTTGATATTTATTTTAACTTTATTCATTTTATGATGGATATTATTTTTATATTATTTTTCTATCTATTTTAACTATATTCAACTTATAATTTATAATATTTTATGTATTGCTAGCATTACTCTCATTTTATTTTCTTTTCAATCTTTTGTTAAGAGATTATTTTGTTGAGCAATTAAAGTACTGAGTATTTATCTACATAATAATTTACCTTTTTTCCTACCTTTAACTTATTTTTAGTAATTATTTATATTTATTTTAACTTTATTTACTCTATGATTGATTGATATTATTCCAATATTATTTTTCTATCCATTTTATTTATATTCAATTTAGAATTAGCAATATTTTTTATATTGCTAGCATTACTCTCATTTTGTTTTCTTTTCAATCCTTTTGTTAAATGGGTCACAAGCAAAATAAGATAAGAAATTATTCTGTTGAGCAATTAAGGTACTGAGTGATGATTGATTAGGATTTGATTGAAGATTAAACGGAAGAAATCTATGGAATTGATTGTAATTACCTTAGTTTTGTAGTGAATTCTATTCACAATCTATCAAAGCTGGATGATTGAGAAATCCTCCACAAGCTGTGGGGACTGCCTTTTATATAGTAGGTCACGTAAATCTAAGTTCAGGAGGGTGCAATACTTGTTTTTGATTTCTCTACACATGGGTGGCCCGTGAACTCTGGGTTGTTCGAAAGAGGATGGCGGAAGCCCCTGCAGTGGATACACCAATCCACCGGTTGTTATGCACAAACATTATTCAGATGAGGCTTTTTAATTAATGGAACATTTAAGGTTGCTGAGGCTTATCCGCGTTACTGGCCGTTTAATAACTTGGTCAGTCAGTCAAACCCACTGCGACCCTCTTCATATACTCGTGTTATTCATTCATTAGTCACGATTTATGAACTGTCTCAACGACTGCATATTTTATTCTTGGATTCAAAGCCATCATATTCATGAATAGAAAACAAAACAAATAGCATGAGCCAGTTGGTTACCAGTTGATAAATCACTCATCAATCATCATATACAATCAATTGCGTGGTCGTCTGCATTACTTCCAAGCAGTTATTATTACCATGATCAAACAACAATCAACCACCAAGATTATTCCTAATCCTCAAGACTTCTTGCTGAGAAATCTGAAACGATATCTTTAGAACTTCATCCGGTATGGCAGGCTTCGACGCGAAAGTGGCAAGTGCAGCTAGCTGTGCACCGGGATTCTGGCTATTGAGGCCGGATATGGCGAGCGCAGGCGATAATCGGTCGAAGTTGTAGAGGAAGTGTATCAAGCCTCTGGGGAAAACAAACGACTCGCCCGGCCATAGCTGCTTACTGAAAACACGGTTGGATGTGTCTACGAAGCCAACAAGGAGTGAGCCGCGGAGGACGGTGGTGATCTCTGAAGCTCGAGGGTGGGAGTGTGGTGGCACGACACCGCCCGGGGCGACGTCGACTCGAGCCATGGCCAGGCCTTGGGTGTTGGAGCCAGGTAGGTTCTTGGCATTGGTGAGGGTGACATTGAAGCCAAAGCGGTTGGCCCGGGTGTCGCCAGCAGATGCCAAGGCCGAAGTCTTGAAGTGGGCCGATGCTGCCAGTGCAGGGTTGATGCAGGGTGCGCCATTTAGGAACAGTGTTTGGGGGGAGTTGGAATCAGCAACACAAAAATCTTGCAGTGGGTCTGGATCGGAAATGGCTAATTTTAGTGCTCCTAGTTGGAGGAAGAGGATGAGCAGTTCTGTGAAGTGGGTATTGTTTTTCATGTTGGCCATGTTAGGAGGAGAATGAGGTGTGATGTGGGGGAGCTTTGTTTATCTCCTTTCCAAAGACATTTAAAAGAACGTTTGCTTGTTTGGAACTGGCGGGAGGTGAGGATTTGCTTGGAGATGAGTAGCGTGGGGGATTGGATGTGGGCGTGAATTCGATACTCCCCAAGAGTACAGCAGTTGATACGCATGCAAAAAGGCGTACATTAAGGCCTTCTACGCTTTGGATTATCACCAAACCGTTCAATCTCTGGGACTCGATGTCAACAGATAGTCATTCAAAAATGATGTTAATCAAGAGATTCCCAACATGGATTAATTTACATATAAAACAGATCAGAGAGAGGCTACCGATACGTGGACTAGGAAATTGTGAATGGAGAGAGATTAGGTGGATGGGATTGCTTCTCAAATGGCTAAGAATAGAATCATTGTTGGGAATGGGTCCTGCTGGCGTTAAGGCATCAGATTGAAGAAAAAGCAAGTTCAAGAACCTCAACCACACGACAGGCAAAGTCCAGGCGAATTTTAAAGTGGGAAGCCCCGCACCAATTGCTCGCTTGGCGCTTTTAAGGTGGCTTATTCTTCAATGACGATAGCTTGAGTAGATGTCACAGCAAGTATGTAACTATCTTTGCATTACTTTTTCCCACTATTGCCTGGCTTTCCACATAAAAAGTTTATTTCGGGCAGCATCATCCTTTGTGTTGCTTTTCATTTCTTTTCCTCCCCACCCAACGAACTACTGGTGCATATGAACTCGACGACCGTGAATATTTGGCAGGCAAGAAATGGATGGAAACCTTGCAAGAGCCTTTTTTTTTTTTAATCTGGAAAATTTTCAACGAAATATTGTTATTTGTATAAAAATGTAAACAGTTTTCAACGAGGTGGAAATCTTTGTTCTGGGTCACGTTCTGATGTTACTGGGGCAAATGTTTTCTCTTGGGGTAACTGAGCCTGGTGGCGGGGTTGCTTTGGGCTTGGGCCAGACCCTATCAACACTGGATTCGGAATCCCTTGTAATGGTGGGAAATGTAAAATAAATATATATATATATAGTACAAAAAAAGAAAATTATTGTAGGTGATGTGGGCTTTCAGAAATAGATGTTTACTTGATATTTTCTAAGTTAATATTTCTTAATTATACAGTAGTATACGGTTTGAGAATGGACCTTTTTTTCCCTTGTAACGAATTGTTTTCTACATGAAAATACGGATCCCTTTACGATGAGACAGTGAAGTTGAAGACATATATAAGTGAAGATGGACAGAAATTATGCAATACCATTCAATCATGTAACTGAATGAAATTTTCAGCGAGCGAAAAATCATGGTTTCGTGAAATTGTTTTGGCAGCATTTTTGACGGTGGCGGTCACGTGCATTGTGCTGTCAGCAGAGCGATCGATAAAATGTGCATTTATGTCGTTTCCATTCATGCACCGCCAACGCGCCTCTCCAAGACGAAAAAGAGGATTTCATGTTCAACCTCTCTTGCTATGCTTGTGGAGCCAATCTCATAACCCACCATGATTTTGACGAGTTTAACCCATCCATTATTTGCAGTGCTATTTATTTAATTAAAATAATTAAAATCATTCCAATTATGAGCTTTATATAACCATCATTATCTGAAAATATATTGAACCATGCTTAAAAATATGAAAACAACTTAGATTAATGTATACAAATATAAAAATGTTAAAAAATCTAGTAGAATTACCCATCCATGTGATAAGAAAATTTTGAAAGAATGATTACATGCTTGTGGGTGGGAGGGCCAATTTGGTTAGATGAAATTCAAAACATTTAAAAAAATGTAAGCAAAATATAAAGATCATGTTAATCATAAAGTTACTGAAGACCAAACGGAGAGACTTTTTTATGGTAAATATATGTAATAATGGAAAATATGAGATTATTAGGGTTGGCCCATGTGATGAAATTATTTTTTGGGGAGTACAGTTTCTGTTCTGGCCAACCAAATAAGCCCTTGGGAGAGTTTTCTTGTCTTGCAGTTCACTTGAACCTTTTTTAAGGACGACCTTCAGATTTTATCTAAACAGATGATACTAAGCCTAAGTATGATAGTCAACTTAATTAATTAGATCTCGTGAAGAAGTCATTGTGGGTCCAAAAAATATATGTAAAAAACTAAGGCTGCATTAGAATTTCAGGGGAGCACACCTCGTGTAACCACAATCCCTGTGAAAGATACTTCTTATGCCCGATATTCTGCAAAACATCCCCATGTATCAAGGCAGTTTTTCTGTTTCTTTTTCCTATTCTTCAATCACATATCTACATTTAGGGAAGATGACAAATCAAATTTTCAAATGCATGGTGCGCTTCCCATATCTACTCATGCTGGGATAGTTGGAAAAGGCCCACAATTATCACGCATGCTAAGGTGCTCTGCCATCGCATGCACATGCCTCTCAACCTCTACTCCAATCCAAGCTGCTTGGCAAACGACAACTAGGAGAGGACGTGGGCAGGCCCATCCCTGAGAACGGATGCACCCAAGACTAGTTTTGAAAGACAGCATTGTGATGTGACAGATCGGCCCCGTCCGTGCGTCCGTTGTCGTATTCCACGGGTTATGTCCTCGCCAGCTTATTCATTGATTTTGAGTTAATTCTCCCCCACCGTTGTCCAACTACTTTTTCTCTAATATTTTTGGGTTCTTGGTTCACCAACAATGAATATGGATGCGGGGACTGGCCTTTAAAAACAACACGTAAAAATAAAGTTATAATTAAAAACATAAATAATAATAATAAATTATTTGGATCATGTCCAAACTGCTTTCTGAATAATATAAATAAAGTTATAACCTGCTCTATCTCAACCTCGAATGAAGATGCTAAACATGGAAAATGTCAAAAGGACGCTAAGTGGTCCACGCATGAATACACTGGTCCTTAAGTCAGCAATAAAAACTTTTAAACAGTTACAGACAACGAAAAGAGCCTGTGTTCTAATAGTGTGCATATCTGTCCTTTTTTTAGCTTGATATTGGGTCTATATACAAAAGATCAAGTTTAGGTTGGGACAATCATAAGCAAGTAGGGGTTCCACTTAAAAAGGATTCTGTAAAACTGTACATCCCTTGATTTTCTTAAAAATGCTTTTCTTCGTCGGGTGTCTTACCTGGGACTATCCTTACTACCGTTTATCTTATCCGTTTCCTGATAAAAACATGATTGTTAAGATAAATAATTGTTTCATCTAAGAAAAATGAAATGGTGAAAGGAAAAGGATATGAGAAAAAATATATATATATATATATA
>JAYJMB010002216.1:19087-59556 GCA_036873735.1 Pouteria campechiana
ATATATATATATATATATAAGTGCTGAAAAACAAAAAAAGGTAATGTGATGAGACAGAGGTAATGATAAAAAATTAAAATAAATAAAGATAAAATAGATAAATTTTTATATAAAATATAAAATAATAATTAAGAATATAGATAATAATAAAAATTATTAAATAATTAAAATTTCAAATTACATTAAAACATGCGTGTGAAAAGGGACACAGAAAAAGGTCAAAGATTTTTTATTTTTTTTTTTTTTTTGCCTTGTTGTTTTTCATCGTTACCAAACATGGGTGGTTGAAAATGGGAATACAGTCATGAAAAATTCGTCCTGTTTGCGTGGGAGCCCACAATCTGATGATCTTGGAATCATTGACATCACACTTTTCACCTACTAATACTACTTACATTTCGATTATCATTTGACTTTGGATCTTCAGTTATCGATGTGCAGCCTGAACTCTCTGGGAAACATCACCCTGTCCTAGTGGCATTATTTGCAGTTATATTTCTATTTCAGTCACAATACCTCAATAATAGGATCAAAGGCCCACGTTACTTTTTAGATTCAGATATTAAAAGCCAACCAAATTATTTATTAAGGTGTGCCATGATAAATCAAAATTATAATATAATGTACTTTTGTCAGTATAAACTTTTGTTATTTATTTAGTTAAAAATATATCCAACGATTGAAATGATACATAATATAATGTGATAAAACTCTCATTGCAGAAGTAATTTCAAACCAAAAGCATCCTCTACTGTGGTTTCTTTGATTTGGGTCACATCCAGTTTGAACAATTTTTGTTGTCAAGAAAATAGTCATTCGTGATTTTCTCAGCCAATCTTTTTTTTTTTTTTTTTTTTGACATTCTCATGTTTTCTGTCTACAAATGTATGCTTTGATCAGATGATGCTAATCAGGAACGGTTAGAATTGCGTTGAAATCGGAATCTCTGACTGTGGGCAAATCGCATTTTCATACCTGTCCACACCAACCAAGAGCTAAAATAATCCTCCATCTGACTATGGCAAATGGACAGCCGAGTTTAGTACAACGGCCGCAGCCATGTGCCGTCGACTCTATCCACCAATCTTTCTCATCCTCATGCATCTTCTTCCCCATCTACTGTGCAGCCATACCCGGCCGTTAACGTGTGGACAGCAGATTCCAATCGATCCCAGAAACGATTGTCCAAATGCACAGTAAGAATGTGGGAAAAATCCACAGAACAAAAGAATGGTAGGGTGATTGAACCTTTTAAAATTATCTGACTGTCTGCTGGCTGCAACACATCTTTTGAGTGCCGGGCGAGACACCGATTAAGCTTCAAAAAGCGAAAAATAGAAACTGACAAAGAGAAAAGATACCTAGCCTAGAAGCTAGATCATCCACTAGCGTCGGACTGTGCAAACCTGCATTGCAATCTCTAGAGCTCTTCATGACATATAAATCAAATCTAATCCGTCCATTTTGTGCATCTTTTAATTTTTTCAAAATCGTCCTGAAAATTGAAACTACCCAAGTTCTTAATTTATGGCATCAGATAAGACTATTAAAATTCAATAAATCCTATAAACTGGACCACCATAGATTTAAATCGAGGAATGATCTTGATGGAAAACTACTCAAAGTAGTAGATCATCTCGTGAATAGATAAGATTGTATGCCCAAAGAGAGCAGCGGGTTCCAAACTTAAGAGCAGGATGTTTTGACGGCAGTGGTGAGTCTATGCTTATTACTCATTGCTACGTGATTTAAGCGAGTTGGGGGGAAATCTTTTTTGGATTTAGTGATATCTAAGAGGTTTACAAGGCTTGAATGAATTGGATTCTGGTCTTAGATGGAAATGGTTACCGAACAATGTGACGTCTGAGAAGACTACAAGTCTCTTACACATGCCTTCGATTGCGCAACGAGAGAGAAGGATCTGGCCATCTATTTCACATGCCGTGTCTCTTCGCTTGTTTCTCTTTTACCGTTTTATTTATACCATAGCAATCTTCTATCCTTGTACTTTCTTTCTCACTCAGATAGAGAGAGATGGCAGATGGGGCAGAGAAAAACATGGGAGTAAGCTATCATGCTATCATTCTTCTTTGATTGCAGTCCGTACCAGTTCCAGATCACGTTTCTACTGTGTTTCTTGTAGATTCTTGGGTATTTCTTTTATGGGTTTTTCTTCGTTGGATTTTTTTTCCTTGTCTTAGATGATTTTATGTTTTTGGTTGTGTAAAATGGATGTTTAAGGCTGTTAGAATTCTTGGGTTTCTGTGGTGTTTGATTGAATTGGGTGCCGTGAAACTAGGTAGAACAGATGGAAGCTGGTAGCAAAATGGGTGTGGAAGAGTCGATCTCTTTTGGGAGATTTACGGGTGAGTCATTGTCTTGGGATAGATGGTCATCTTTCTCGCAGAACAAGTACATGGAAGAAGCCGAGAAATGCTCGACCCCTGGATCAGTCGCTCAGAAGAAAGCCTATTTCGAAGCCCATTACAAAAAAATTGCTGCTCGGAAAGCAGAGCTATTGGAACAAGAGAAGCATGCAGAGGCCGATTCTTTGAAATCCGACAAACCCAAATTTGGAGATGCATCAGGTAATGGCTGGAATTCGGAGTATACAGATGGAAGGGCTGAACAAGTAGATGCAGAAAATGCGGATGAAACCAAAGGCGTGAATACCAACGGGAATGACATGGAATCTAATACCGGCATCGATGAGCTAAAACAAGATACAGCGAATGGAGAATGTGAAGGTCCCTCGAATGATAGCGCTCTAGAAGAATTGGCTGATATGCCCAGCAGTCTGAGGTTGGAAGAACTGAAGGTGGATGCTTCGGTCGAGGAAGAGAAGCATTTTCCAGAGTCGGAACTACCAATTGATCTCCTGATTGAACAGCCGACACGGCATCACATACACACACAAATGAATCAGGCAAGCAAGCCAGATGAGGCCGTAAAGCAGAAGTCCCTATCCAAGCAACCTCAAAAGGTTTGATGCCTAAATTCTATAATACATGTGCTTCTTTCATCATATTTTCTAAATTGAGGCCAGTTTCTAGCAAAAAATTACTCTTCTGTATGAAACACTGAGAAGATTCAGCTATGGTGAAATTGAAGAGGAACTGTAGTGAGGTTGATATTTTGTACTTTTGCAAGATCTAGGCTACTCATCCAGTTCGATGCGATGAAGATCCGCTTATCTTATGGCCCAAATTTGCATGTTAAATGCAGAAAAATGATTATCATATTTCTTCCTATCCCTATTTCATACATTTGTGGGCGGCTGAATGTCTTGCTAAGAAAGGTGTTCTCCACTGAGCATGTTCCATCAACGCCTTCAATTTTTGAGTCCAGAACTTCTAATTCTTCTGTTTTGAACTGTTCAGAAAACTCCTACCCGTCCTCTGGAAAAGAACACCGCTGCGATAAAAAGTAAAGCTGAAATCTCCACACTGAAATCAGTAAACTCTACTATCACGAAAGTGCTAAAAGCATCCCCGGCTTCTTCAATATCTTCTGCTGCAAAGGCATCAATTAGAAAGGATGATACCACTCGACCAAAGAGCAAGAATACTTCAGTTACAGAGAACAAACGACCAACTGCTTCATCTCTTGTTATCAGCTCCAATATTTCTGATTCTGTCCCTACGGCCACCACTAGAAGAAGTCTTATCATGGAGAAAATGGGAGATAAAGAAATTGTAAGGAGAGCATTTAAGACATTCCAAAAGAGAATCACTCCATCAGATGATTCAGAGGATGCAAAATCCTCCAGCCCTTGGCAGGTTTAGCTAATTTCTAGATTTTTGAACATAATTGACATATTATTGTCCGCAATCTTCTTGATGTAGCTTTGGCATTCAAATCTCTGTCTTCACAGGTACCTGTGAATGGTAAAGAGCAAAACAGTCCTGCTTCTGCGACACCTACAAAACATAATGAACGGTAATGCTCATAGAGTGTAGCATATGAATTGGTTTGATCTTCATGTGTATCTGTTTGTGCATGTTTCTATGTGTGCATTTAAATGTCCCACTGATCTTGTATATTTGCGCTAGTCTGTATGAGAATTTTGTGAATGTGAGAGGTATCTTTGTCAATTGGCTTGATAAGTCTACCCTTGGTTTTTGAATTACAAAGTATGATATGGTAGATCGGAGATGACAGACTTGCAAAATTGTTTGTTGTCCTTATGGAGGGACTGTACCTAATTTTGCACTTATTATACCCTGAGCTTGGACAAAACTAATGTAATTGTGATTGAGGGCTATTTCTTGTCTTGAGTGCTAGGAGACATCATTCATGTTGCTTCCTTGGTCCTATTCATTTAGGCATTCAAGCATGCCCTGATTCACCATGGCATCTAACATCTAATATGGAAACCAATGATAGGGATAGGAAGCTAGCAGAGAGGCCAAACACTCAAAGAAGGTTAGTAGATTCACGAGTTCCCTCAGTTTCAACCAGGTAGGATGTGTTAAATACATTCCACACTTAAAACATTTTCTTTGCATTTTTTCTCTCTGTCTTGGTATAAAGAAGTTTTCGGCTTGTGATTTTTATTTGTTTGGCAGGCCTTCCAAACTAACTGGTGCAAGTAAACAAGTTTCCAAGTCCACATCTCCTTCTCCCAGCTTAAGGACTATTGCAAGACCAGTGAAACAAAGAGAGGCATTCATCTGTCAACTTCTTTCATCTTATTTGCTCAACAAATATGGGGTGATTGGTGTAATGGAGAGATTAAAGAAGCAGGCTGTTAGAGGTGCTGCATTTGGGTCTTCCATAATAAGGTGGAGCCACAGCAAGGGTGCCATGAATGAAGAAGTGGGCATCATGGTCCATTGATCAAATGGGCCACAGGCAAATGAAGAAGATATAGTATTTATTCAATAGAATATGGGGCCCACCTGATGAGGAGACCTCTTATTTTTTGAGAGCATGCTTGTGGTGACACCTGCTTGATGGATGGTCTGTAGTTCCCGTGCATACCCACACTCTAAGGCATCACACCTTAAATTTTTCATGATGCAGATCACCTCAGTAGTTCTCTTTAATCCTCTTGTATCTGAAATGTTTTATGCACATCAGACTTGCCCAAGCCTCTTCTGATCTGCTTGATCTCAGTTTCTTGTAAAATTACAGGAGAAATATGCAATAGAAGCGGAGAGGATACATCTGAGCTCAAAACCGCAAGTATGCATTTTTCAGTGCTTCTTGTCCTCTACTTTTTCAAGCTATCTAGCTCTTATATTTTTCCTTCCATTACTGGAATAATCCTATAGTTGCAACTACTCATCGTTCCTGGATTCCTTCATGATGCTCTTCTGTATTTTGAAGTATTTCCAGCTGAATACATTTTTGATTGCTGAAAATGAATTATCTAACAAAAATGGGCATCGAGTTTGTGAAACTAATTAGCACATGATCAATCCAAAATTTTCATCAGCAAGTTGAGTTCCTCCTACCCATTTTCTCACAAAATAAAGAAATAGGAAAAAAAAAAAAAAGTTAGTTTAACACCACAGCTCTTTTATTAGCCGTTTACATGCCTGATGCAGGAGATGAAGGGGATAAAACTAAAGAACCTGAAACAAGGCCTTAATTTCAAGGCAACCCCCATACCAGAATCTTTCCGTTAAGATGGTGTATCAATAGATAATGTATATAAGGAATGCTGTGTTCTTTAAACTATACCATGTTTGTGGAAGTTTCTTTGATCTTTCAGTAGCCGGTCTCTCCTTTTCATCAAGTTATTTAGATTTTTGTATTCTGTCATTGTCACCGGAGTGCCTTAGAGACTACTATGGTGATTCCTCTTGTATACTCTTTAGTCACCACCCCAGTTGATCTGGACTGCAAAGAGTCGGAGCTCAAAAAGAATCCTGTTCCACCTCCCATTCAAGTTAATTATTGCGATCTGATTCAATCCGTTGCTGCAAGCAAACGCTCCCTACTGCTTGTTGCATGTGATTCCACATGCAGTTTGGAATCTAAGTTTATCATCCATATTCCTCAAATTTCAGATTGGTCTGAAATGATATGGTGCCAGTAAAAGCTTAGGGTTGTAAAAATCGTCCTTTTTTTAGTGAGATATGCACGTACTTCTAATAATTTCTTTGCTCATGGTTACCGTTATTTTTCATCTGAAAAACCAATGTTGTCTTTATTGACTTGATTGCTGATAACATTTCTTATTTTGCTGGCATCATGTACATTTTCTTTTATATTTACGTTTATATATGGCACTATCCAAAAACGACCTTTTTTTCTCTTTTATAGCTACAACATCTGTCCATTGCATTGCTGTTGGTATGGGTGCTATGTACCTGCTAATTCATGGATCTCTGCAATTGTATATGCAGGGCTGAATGAGAAAATGGAGCAACCGTAGTCTTGGGTCGCATGGGGGTGGATGAAGAAGGGGTCGTACATTCCCCACAAAAACTCAAGGAGCCTCTCGTCCCATGTACTCGTGAACACTGAGCACTGAAACTATACATGATTTTGTTGTTATGTACTGTTGTAGCGGAGTGGGAAAATTGATATACCGATGTGCGAGTATTTCGAGGTGGCAATTTCAGAAGCTAGTGGCATGAGAAACCAGTTTTCAGGTGAGCTTTGGACATGACAATCTGGCATGCGCAGCCTGTCAGACTGGCAGTCATGATGTGTGTGGTCAGAAACGTAGGCTGGCTCAATAACCAGGTCAGATCTGGTGAGCTATGCTGATGCATCAGACAAGCTGGAAACTTCTTTCAATTCATGTGCGGTACAAAGCGATAGTGGGTCCGACTGAAAGAGCATCAGACCAGCCGGCCGTTGAGTGTGGTGGGTGGGCCTTCATGTTGGATGCATATTTCCACGCTACAAGTAAATTGCAATAGTCTTGGTTGCTAGTGGTAGTATTAGGTGGCCCCCACAGTATATAAAGCATGTAAATGGCTATTAAAGGTTGGTTTCGTTTCAAGGACGATTCATTCGCTGGGTGGTTTGGGGCGCAACCCCCCTGGTTGATCATATAGCTGGAATGTAATGAAAATTATGGCAGCTAATATTAGCATAAAGTGAATAAATTTCAAATAGCTAGATGAATAATGAATGAAAATTTAGGTAATAATAAAAAATTAAGGTTATCATAAAAAGCATTTGTCGAATCATAAGTCTTAAAAAAATAGCAAATACATGCCAGTCCAACCGCCTCCATGCAACTGATCAAATCATTTGTCTAGAGTCGCGATCTAGAATGCAGGAATAATTAGCATTTGAAATATATATTGATCTTAGCCATATATCGGCAAAATAAGTTTTGAAGAGCAACTTTAAGAAAGAATGCTTGAAAATGAACAGAAAAAGTAAAAAGCGCGTAAATGCACCTAGACAGCCAAAAATAGGCGGTGACAGATGAGATGGGTTCGATCAATGGCCGCCAACGGCATTTTAGGAAACGGATGGAGGCTGTACACCAAAAAAATTAGTTTTGTAAAGATATAAGAAGGATGAGAGCTGGCAATTCCAAGCTGTTTCTTACGTTCCTTTTTTCGTTCTTCAACCTTCTCTTGGAGGAAAATAGGGATGCAGATGTAAACAATAAATGACGTAACATTTACCCCGTAGCACTGATATCATTTCTCTCCCGGTCTAATCTGATCACAAAGATGATGATAAGGCAAATCCACGTTCAGATGGACCTATACATCACGGGATCCACGCCATAGATAAAAACTTCATATAATAGAAACAACCCTTCTGCTTCACTTTCAGAATATTGTTTAGATGATAGATGGGCAAAATCAAGACTATTTCAGGCGTCGGATGTTGCCAGCCGTGCCACAGTGCCTGAATCTTGATTTCTGATGCTCATCTTTGCTAACTTCTACTCACGTAGATGAGAGACTGATGAATTTCATCTGGAGGTGTTTGTTTTCAATTTTCACTTCCATCTTCATTCTACAATCAAGAGGCCAAGAACCCAGAACCTTAAAACAAGATTCAAGCAAGCATGCTAATTCATTCCATTTTTAGCACTCTTTACTTCACAACAAACCTTAGTGATTATAACTGAGCATTCCATTCTTTACCAAAGTTGCTGCCCCTGAAAACCGGATTTCTCTAAACATCTCTCTTACATCATGTACAAAATAATATTGCTCCAGACACCAAAATCTTGCTCAACAATAAAACAACATAACTATCGTATGCAAGCGTGCAAATATTATAAAATAAATAAATAAATAAATAAAAAACACCACCTAGGAGGAAGGAACAGAAACCTCTATAATACAATGGGGCATACCTAATGACTGAGCATGCACAACATGCATGTCTGCGAGAGAATGGTGAATGGAGTCAAGCAATCAATGGGTATTTCAAAACCAGCTGCACCCAGGTGACATGCAAATGAAAGAAACTTTTCCTTGGATCATGATATATGGAGGAAAAAACAAAATTTCGTCCATGCATTTTTTGAATTACCATTCATTGTAACGCTTTGACAAGCAAGTGGTTGTTATAAATAAAAGCAATACAAAGCATATGATTTCCTGAACTTGAGGAAGAGGAAGAAGAAGAAGAAGAATATACAACCCTCTTCTAATCTCTCTCTACAATACTCCAACCACGCAGCTTAGGTGCAGTCTGTATTCCAAGCCTCTCATGTGATGACCCAATAACATACACCTGCAATCAAAAGAGAGAAAACACCATCAGTCACACACCTCCGCCTACAATGATTGACAGAGGGCACTACTCAAGCATCTAGAACTAAAAGTAAAAGCCGTTGGAAGGAATCCACAATCTCATCAAATAGAAGGCATCTAAGCATCTAGCCCAAATTCAAACTTATGAGTATAGAGCAATCAAACATAATTAAACCTGGGAACATGGAACACACTAAGCTCTTGGTTTGTAATGGTACAACAGCTCAGACTGCTAACTGATGGACTATGCTATAATCATGTCCACTGAAACTGGAAGATTCTAGCAGTACTTTCTTTCTTAGGTGAACAGTATCTCTTCTTGTGTGTTTATTTTAAGCAGAACTACAGAAATGAAATTCTTGGCTAGTTTCATCAAGTATATTTATGGGTCCCGTAGTGCTCCAAGCCTCCAACACATCAATTACTAGGATCATTAATTGTTATTGAACTAATGATCCAGTCTCTCATGGCCATCGATGCAGATATAGTAGCTGTGTCATCATTCAGGAAAGTATAATTTGGAAGTTCTCAGAACCACGATAATGACCATAAAATCAGACCATACAGTTGAGCTTAGCGCATTGTATGACTGAGGGGCAAAGTGTTTTTTCCCCCCTTTCTTTCTTTCTTTCTTTCTGTTCTTTCTTTTCTTTCCCTATAACTTTCTTTATCTGATATTTATTCCATTTTGGTTGCTTACTTTTAGCTGTGATTATCTCAAGAAACTCTTTTAAGGAATTCTTGTAGAGACATTTTAAGTACGTCTTGCATTCCTGAATATAATTTAAAGTCGATATTTACTTTGTTCTTAAGATTACCAAAATAATATGGCAATAATAATACCAATATTAGTTTCCCGAGATTACTAAAATAGTATAACAAAAAATACCTGTAGTAGCAGCAGAAACAGCAATAGTAGCAGTAGTAATCATAACAACAATGGTAATGATATTATTGAGACTTGAGAATGAGCTTCTCCATTGCCATTAGGGGTAATTATTTAATCCTTCTAAAATATGACTTGTAACAAAGTGAAACTATTTCTTGGCTAGCCCCAAATTATTAGGTTCTAGATCTGGCTTAGATGGTGAAGATGCCAAGAGTTAATCCTTCAAACATTTGTCACATCATCACAATAACAACAATATGTCCCATCCACTCCCCTCTCCATCTAATGTATCCAGAATCCGCTTTATTTTTAGCTTTAAAACTTGCAACAAAGCTAACTGTTGCAATAATTTTTTTATAAATACAGAGATTATTGTTACTGCAGTCTCAGCTTCAGGAGTTGTGATGGAATTCTAACTAAGGACTTATCTTGAAGCACTCTATTATAATTTAGCTGTTGAATGTGATAAATTTACAGGAATTGTGTTGGAATTCTAAATAGAATGTTAGATGCAAACTTGTAGACCATCATGATATCCTGGTCCACTGCAGAATTCATTGAGAAACCATTTCAATCAGGAATTCAGATTAGCTGGATATCCATGAATTTAGAGAAATAGCAATCAATATTCACTGTGAATTCATTCATGTGCATATGGGGATATACAGGTACATATGCATGTAGTGACTAGTTGCAAGCTGACAGCAGAGACTTGAAGCATCATTACAAATAATGTACAATGAAAGAAGAGGGCTGAAAATGAAACAACCAACCACATACCAGAAAAGGAGTTTTGCAAGGTAATCACGAGAAGTCTCAAAAGTATGAGAATGCTCATTGTTGTCCACAAATTCCTCTGTTTTTCCTATGGATGAATCCTCTAGGAAGCCAGAAGCAGTATCATCTTCAAAAAATTTATGCAGTACATTTTTAACAAGTTGCTGAATAATTTCTTCCGCTTCTACTGATGATGGCCGAGATAATTCAGTCACCTGAAAAAGAAATAATAAATTTCACTAAAAGAGTGAAAAACATTTGAATAACAGTAGATGTAACCCAAGGATCATTTTGCAGGGATAAACAATCTCTACAGATTTCGCAAAAAATTTGCACAGAAGATACGTAAGTTTTACACTTTTACCATATGAGGTTCCAAGGATCTCAGATACTCCAACAAATCATTTTTCTCGTCTCCTTTACGTTCCAAATGCATAATTTTCTGCTTCTGTGTATCAAGCTCCTGAAAAAGATTTAAACCAGTCAATTTACAGTCCACAATCAATAACCAATAAACAATAATGTATCATATGTACAAAAGCATATGCAATTCATACATTTAAAAAGTTTCAAAGATACAAAATAGAACAACATGGATGGGACATTGACTAAGCTAGACCCATACTTAATGTCAACGTGCTGTGCCTGAGCTGGTTATGAGTAGATTTAAACAAGCCAGATCAAAATTTTGATTTTGGTTGGCCCAGAACTGGCCCATCTGCACCTGGACTCCAAACAAAGCAAACATTAAGCATCATACATCAAGCAATGGACCTCCCACTGCACACTCCACACTCCACAGTGCCAATAGTACATTTCTCATGATCAAGCTTCTAAATGTAAATATGTAATGAACTGGATCATAGCTTCATAGCAATATCTGTCATAATTCGAACTTATCTGGTGACAGATAGCTAGGTTTTCTATTGTCTAGATCCCCTTCTCATTTTTATATTTTCCTCACAACCCCATTCATTTTCAGTCTACTCGGGATCAAGTAGATCAAACATAGCATTTGAATGAGATTCGCATCCATAAATGAATAGAAGGGAATTGGCTGTGAACCTAGGGAGACAATTTTGCAAGGGTTGAGAGAGAGAGCTTTACTTCGATAATCACATGCGCTTGCACCAAATCACCTCCCCCTCAATCAATCTTCACTCAATGCAACATGATTTAAACCCATTTAATAGACACATAACCAGCTCTTGCAGATTTTTTTTTACTTGAACACAATAATCCTAATACATTACATTGCGCTAAATAATAATAGATGATATCAAGAAGGGATCATTTCAAAGCTTGGGAGAAGAAACTTCGAGCAAAATTTCTATTCGAAGGGAAGCTCGATTACCAAAAAGCTCTTTCTTACATCAACCCAATACCCCTTTATATCTCTCAATCTCTCAGCACATGACACCCTACAAAAATTATTCTAACCATCTAACTGAATGAACTGATGTGGCCACCAGCAATATTCCTTCTACATCACTCAAGTTAATAGACCTTCTCCAGCAAGTGTTTGATGATGTCTCAGAAATCAACTTAAGGCACACAATCTACATGCATGAACCCTGAGATATCGCCTCAAACCATAATGGTTTTCAGATTGATCCTGCTGGCCGAGCTTGTCCCTAGCACAATTGTTCTGCAAATCAATGTATCAAATAACAGTAGCAATAGGCTGTAACGACCTGCACCTTCTATGTACTAGTCCATTATGACTTTAACATAACAATTCAAGTTTTCTTTTTTTTTCTTTTTCTTTTTTGGTAAATGGTCATTGGACTTTTGATTCTACAATTCCATATTAAGACATGGTTGGATTTATTGTAGATTTTCACTTGGAAGAAATTTGCTTTGGAAGTAAAGAATGAAAATTTTTATAAAAATAAGTGGAAATGGGACCATTAACAAAACCTTTACCTTTAAATTAAGGCCATAATAGCCTCTACACAATCTTTAAACAATATCGTCCTCTCAAGTAGATGCATACCCCAAAAAGAAACTGAACACCACAGGAAGAAATAGGGGGAAATTAGGAGGAGATGCCTATCCCATGAGGGGTACAAGCTTTACATCATGGTGTCCAAACTGTTTAGATTTTCTGGCCAAAATAAAAAGGGATATCTAACATGCAGTGAGAATTTTTTGCTAGCATTTTTCTTCAATAGATAGAAGATATGTAAGCCTGTGATTTACATTCAGGATAAGGATTGACAATGATGTCATGATGATATGAGGGGGGAAAAGGTAGAAATTTCACATTCAAGTTGGACGGATCTTTCCATGGTTGGAATTAAATGTCATTGAAACAACACATCGCAATTCATTGGAGTGCAGAAAACACTCCGGCAATCTAAGAGAGTCCTGCTCCAAAATTGCATTTGTTCCCAAAAAGCATAAAAAAGGTCAAGTTGCATGACTCATTATTATTACTCCAAGTTGCATGGACCAAGGGCTAAGTCTTAAGATAGGAGTGTGCCTGAACCAGTTTCAATTAATGTTATCGAAATCAACCAATCAATTTGACCAAGAACTGGACCGTGGCTGATATCTTTCAGTGACAAATAACCAGTTTTCTAATTTGAGATTTCATTCTATTGATATTGGTGTGATGGAAAGGCAGATTGGATATAGCCTAGTGGTAAAAGAAGTATACTGCTAGATTAGGATTGATGGTTCAATTCTCCATATTCACGTTTTATTATTACTTAATTATTTATATAAAATACATTTGGTTTAAACCAGTTGAGTTTGATGGTTAAATAAGTCAAACCAGAACCAGACGCCTTGCTGGTTCAACCTCTGTTCTTGTTTTGATAATATTGGCTCTAAATGAAACAACAAGCCCATTAGAACTAGGTCATACTGCATGATATTGAAAAACATGCGACATGATTGCCTTGAGATTCCAAAAACCAATATAATGAGCAAACACTAGCCAAAAATAAATTCACAAACCACACCAGTGAATTAGGCCCCATTCAAAACTAGTTCATATTAAATGATATTGAAAACCAAGCCACGTGATTGCCTTAGAATCCAAGAGCCAACATATGAAGCAAAACACTAACCAAACAATTTCACAAACCACCACATACATAAGCAAGACAAAATAAACAGATTGCAATGAAGCTATCGTGTGGTCACAAGGGGAATATTGAATTTAATTTTTCAATGCATTGAGTTCTACTGTAGAGCCAAACACAAATTCGCAAGGCAGTCGTGCCCTAATGTGCCCAGTGAAACTAATTAATGCAGATTTAACAAAGGACAGCAAATTCATCCAATTCATGGGTAATGTAATCACCTTTTCCACGGCTGCTAGTTCAGTTTCTAGCTCCTGTATATAATTCAAGGCTTCTAGGGGTAAATTCTCAGGATTTTGAGGCACTCTCCTTTCACCCTCTTCACTGCTGATGCAACCTACAGTGGCTCCACCATCTCCTCCTTCGCATTCCTTGCTTGCTACATCACGCCAGCTATAAGACAATGACGACTCAAGGATCCCAGGAGAGAAATCGAAGTTTCTCATCAGAGAAACACGGTATTCCGCATTCCACAGGGTATACCTGCAGTAAAATCACGAACTCTAAGTTCCGACATCAAATTAGAGAATTTCAGAACTAAAATCCAAAAAGATGATATTCTTCTTGTAATCCCGTCCCTCTTCTCAATCTGCATGTCCCCAACGAGCACAAATCCAACTCCCAAAAGGCATAAACGATCAATTCCGGATTGAGAAAGATTGGCAAGGATGCAAATTCAGCAGAATTCGTACCCGGTGATGATGGAAGAGACTAGAAGGCGGTCGAGCGGCTGCTTGGAGACGCGGATTGTGACGGTGAGCTGATCTGACGGAAGCAGGCCGAGCATGGTGGAGATGGCTCGCTTCATAGAGTCTTTGGCCGGGGCCGAGACGCCGTCGGCGATGATGGAGGTGTCGAGAGGCTCGATCTGCTTGAGCACGTTAGCGAGGACGGAGAATTCGCGGCGGAAGGTCGCCTTGCGCGTTGAAACGAAGTCGTCGGCAACGCCTCCGCCGTCGACGCCGGATACAAGGCAGCTGAGGATGACGGGAGAGGACGAGGATGGGGAGTTGCGCAGGGATTCCCGGCGGGGAGGACACGGACGTAGGAGATGGTGCGGGGAGAGGGAGGTGGATGGCTTGAGCAAGAGACGGAAGGGATCTTGGCCGTTGAATCGGGAGAAGAGGAGAGCTCTTGCGGAGGCCGCCATCGGCCTTGTCCAAGCTCTCCTTCTCTTCTATGCCAACCGCAGCTGATGCCGCTTGCTGCTTTCTCACCGTCGATTCTTTTCTTCTCTCTTCTGCAAAAATTTCATCGATTCTCGCGCATGTTCATCCTCAAAAGATATTCGCAGTAAATGACAAGAAGGTCCCAAATCGCGACCGCTTATTTTGGGGACTATATTTTGGAAAAAATTTAGATGATTATTTTTTTTAGTTCATTTAAAAATATAAATGGAATTTCCATTAGCAGGCCACGAGTAATTTTCACCCGACGCCTACTTATAACCTGAATGATGAGTGATTGTCTTTCATGTTTCAAAATATTCTAAGTTTAAAACCTAATGGAAAGTCCAGATTTGGAAGTTATGTGGCCTTTGATGACAGCGGCTATCTTTGATGACAGCGGCTGCTGCTCAGTTCTCACTTGTCACACCCTTCCTTGCCAATCACCCAAAGATTTATTACTGTGATGCCCCTGGGATTCAGTGGAATTACAATTTACCCATTCCTTTCCCGCCTGTCTTTTGTTATTATTCAACAAAAAAATGACCTGGTCTGGTTTACGGGCAGCAGTCAAGAACGGACGGGCAGCCAGCATGTGATGATCAGGGAGAGTGGGACCCACTGTCGGCGTCAGGCAGGGATGATCTTAGTGCAAATCGATCTGTCTATTATGGCTCAACTACAGACGTTTATTGTTAGCTGTCAGCTTAACCTTACAGCCTGCGAAACTGATGCGGTCCGGTCAAATCAGCAGGATTTTAATGTCCAAGTGGAAGAGATCTTGGAGTGGAAGGGAAAGCCTACCCGTTGATTAAGATTTTTCCGGCTGCAACGGATTATTGGATTTTTTTTCATCGTCTCAGTGATTTTTTATTATTCATAGGTGCAATTTTATGGAATTAAAAAGGCTCTGGATTATGTGAAAAAAAGATAAATATGAACTGATGGTCAAAATCTTACTCTGTAGTAAGTTGATTCTGCCAATTAAAGCATTTAGAAAATTTCTTCTAGACTAATAAAAACCAAAACTAGCTATATTTAAGCGTCAAATCCTCTTATGTTGGGTGTAATTAGAAGTGAGGTACTGCAGCTGCCCATTTACAGGTCTGTTGAAATTAGTGTTATGCTTTAACTATCTATAGTAATCTTAATAATCTTATTTTTTAATCATTATTAGTATTTTCAATCAATTTTTTATTTTTTTATTAAAAATATATTTTAATGATATCATTACCTACTCTACTTTTTTATTACACGCTCTGTTCATGGCATTCTATCAAGTAGATCCTAAGATCCTGAGTCTCCTTTTTTGGTACAAACAATTAAGGGCTGCATTAAACGACCTCAACACTTTCATCTAGACTCTCTCAGCAATGCACTACACTTAATCTATTCTACATATTGCAAATTAACACAAATTAACACCAAATGGTGCCTAATTTTTCTCCTAGAAGAAAGCCCTGAAATCATTGTTATTATTATTACTATTATTATTATTATTATTATTATTATTATAGTCCTTTTCAGGAAGGAGCTTTCATGAAGTGTAATTTTATCATGTCTTCAGATATAAATAAAGCCCCAATTTATTTTCCTTTTCGTCAAATGCAAGTTCGGGCTGTTGAGGTCTTTGATTATTACTGTTCTTGTGCCCTTTCCTACGGGGTCTTCCTGTTTATGGTTAGCTTTTTGGGCTCTTCTAAAACAAGGTTCACGTGGCGGCGTGTTCCTCCTGCTCCTGCCTTGTAAAATTCACGTGCACTGCTAGAATAAGGTGTGCAAGTCAAATGGATGGAGGAATGCCCTGAGCGAGCAGTAAGTGCAGGAAAACCTTCACAGACATGTTGGGCATTCCATTAAAAACGTTCATTGGCCATCCAACGAGGACATGATAAAACAGATGGTTGAGATCGTTGCAGAAAATAGGCCACGTTCAATGCCATTTTTGCATCGGCAGGAAAGAATATTTCCTTTTGCGTTTTCCGTCCCTTTCTGGTTGTCTCAGAGACAACTTTTTCCAGATAGAGAAATCGTGCAAGCTGCTGGGATGGACGTGTTTGCTTTCATCCTCCAACTCACGCGATTTCTCACGGGGAAAGTGTTGTTAGAAAAAACTCAAATTAGAAATTTAGAAAGAGTAAATAAATAATAAAACTTACCCAAATTTTGTAATTCAAGACTTGACAAAAATTATCAATTTCTAAGGACAGATTTCCTGCTCTCTCTATATACAAATTAAAATATTAGTAGAGTCTGTCTTTATGATACAATGAACTCACAAATTAAAATCAACAGTAAGATTTACACTTCCAAGTGTTGAACAAATCCTCAAATCAAAATTTTCTTAAAATGTTAAAAAATTATCTAGATAAAGATGAAATATTAAGTAAGGCAATTTTGAGTTCTCACTATCAAACATAAGAAAATTTTAATACCTTAGCATAAATCTTTGCTGAAAATAAATAGGTCTTGTAACGTTTCAATGCCTTTTCACAAAAGATACTAAAAGACACTCTTCAAAGACGCAACCTTTCACCTAAAATAAATGATGTATATTTGTTTTTCCTGTCAATTTTCAGCCTTTGCGCCAATGCACCATCTTTATGAAGATTCGAAACTCAGTCATTGTAGCAAAACCTTACTAAGTCACTACTATACCATATAATAATTTTTGAAATCTCTTTAATAAATAATAATAATATTTTATTCTTTAAATTTATTTAAATGCACTAACAAGTGTGGTCAACATAAATATATGGTGGAGAATGATAGAGAAACCAGGTGGAAAAATGAAAATGAATGCTTGCTAAGATCTTCCATTCCAAGATATCTCTTCTCAGGTGGTTTGTCGATCAGATTTTGGGCATAAACGCATGGGTTTGGTATTGAAGGGATGTGAAGGGCCCATGGAGGTTGCTGTCATGAGCAACGCTGAAAGGGAAGTTAAGGCAGAGAAGCATTCTTAGAATCTTTCAGCTAAGACTACGGATAATACCAGTCTTCTGTAAATTTTATTTTTTAAAAAAGATTCCTCCCGAGTATATGGGTGGTCAGGTTTGAGCTTCGTCCTACCATGCCAATGTGCGGTATTCCTACCACGAGAATACAGTCATTTGAAATGACGCTAAAACAACAGAACTGCACTAGTGGCTTTTGAAGCGGGAGAGTATCATACCCACTTGGGCAGTACAAATTAGAAAGGGAATATGCCAATAAGATTTTGCCCCTATGCGTGGATTAGATTGATTACTTGTCAAGCTAGAGATTCATGGCAGCTTAAGGGGGTAGTCATGACCAGGGTTTAAAGACAAGTTAAAGGGATTTTTGGATTTGCCGTATCAAAATTTGGCTTGGCAAGCAGAGGTGTAAATTGGGCCAGGTTGACTTAGGTTGGCCCAATGAAATCCTAATATATTTGCAAAATTTGAACTCGGCTCTAATCCTATCTACAAAATTTCAACCCAATCCTAATCCAACTATAAGAAAATTAGGCTAGTTCAGGTTGAATCCAGGTTGACAATTGGAGTCAAAAAATGAAAATTTTTATTTTTTATTACGATAAATTTTTATTATAATTAAGTAAATATTTTCTACCGAGTACAACATCAAAATTATTAAAAATATGTATTCAACGTTGAAATGGAGAAAAAAAAAATAAGGAAGTACTTGTGAAGAATAGGTAGGTATGCTAAGGCCATAGGATAGTTTAAGCAATTTCAGTATATTTGAGATTGGGTTGGGTGAAATTGTGTTGCTAACCCCTCAACCCAACCTAACCTGATGTACAAATTGGACACGTCGAACCCAATTTTACAACATATTTTTTTCATTTTTCTAACCCCACTTAATCCAATTTACACTTTTATTGGCAACTGATTTCTAGATCACAGGTTTAATTTTTGGGGGTAATTTAGAAGCAAGATTAAAGTTTTAGGTATCCGGCCATGGCCATATAAACATCAGCTCATAAAGAGGGTTCATTGTTACGATCAGAATTTAAGGATGAACGGAGCTCAGGGGCGTTGGGTGATGTCATTAGGATAGAGCGTAAAGAAAGAGGCTTAGCCACCCTTTGGACTTTCAAATGTTGTTTGCTATCGATCCTAACTATGCGGGCCACCCTTCACATGGGCCTAACCAACCCCCCTTGTTCACGACTCTCAGTCGCAGATAGAGTACGCGGAGGGTCATTGGGTGGATAAGTTCAAATCTCCAAAGAAATTGACATTTCCATTTCAAGAAGGCGTGTATAAGGCTAAGCAAGCACCTTGGAAAAGACAAATCTCATCAAAATAACAAGTCAAATTGAAAAGCGCTTCCACGATAAGAAATTCAAGACACAAAACATCAATTACCTGCCACCCAATCCATGGCTCGAGTAAACCAAGCATGGCTAATGGGTTCATGAGTGCAGGCAGCGCAGACAAGAGGCAACTATCCTCTTAGTGCCTCAATTATCTCCGGATATCATGATTGTTATTTCTTTTTAAATATTACTTTTTCTCATCTTTTCACCAGGTGGGAACTGATTTCTTATGTATAAACATGAGATAGGCCCTGTCCATCGCTTTTGTTTAAGCTTAAATCTGCAGCACCACTAATGTGAGGATCTGTGGCAAGATGGAGAAGATGCCTCGTTCTCAGTGCCAAGGGACCTTGCAAGCTTTATGGGTTTTCTTATATTTTGGTCGAGTCCTTGCGGGTAAGATAGCAACATGCCTTCTCATTTAGAGAAGGGTCACCAATATGGGGCAGTCTCACATGCTACACATTCAATTTGGATACACAAATCTCATCCTTGATTGTATTTGAGTGTATTTGAGTGGATATCTCATGCAGTAGGGGATTCTAAATATCAATTAATTATCAAAATGATGACTTTTTTAATATTTACAACCAAAAAAGAATTTCAATGACCCGTTGCAATGGGCCACCAACTACAATAAAATCCCCCCAAAAGAGAGAATGATGAGATAATGTAAAAGAGGGATTTGAGGGGATCCTCAATCCACGGTAATCTTTCTTCTGATCTCCTCTCTAGATGAAGGCGGTGGTGATGGAGGTGACTTTCGCTTGTGGCTTCCACCACTCTCTTCGCCTCCTTTCAAAATGTAACTCCTCAAACGTTTCACGTCCGACAGTTTGACCGGTTTGGTTATGAACTCCTCTGCACCTTCCTCTAAGCATCTGTCGATTTGGTCAAAAGAACAAAAAGCAAAAGAAGATCTCATTAGATTTTCACCTTTATAGTATAGAAAGAAGATCTCGCGCCTTTTGAAATCAGTAGTGGGAAAAGCATCAACCAATCCCAAGAGAAAAAGGAAGAAAGAAAAAGCAAAAGAAATATTAAATACCCTGTCACTATAGACTGCTTCATAACCGGAATACAATAAACACAAGCAGGATTTCTCACAGATCATTTCAATTCCTGATCTTGTTCAGTTTAGATTCGGCCTTCGGGCTAATTGGTTATAGCTGCAGCTAGCGATTTGCGGATGTGCGTGCCTATCACTCATCCTACTGTGACAGAGTATAAAAGTGGGGAGAGAGTTTTCCCATAAAGGGGCCTTTGAGCTTTTTCATGGGATCCAAAGCTGCCCTGTGAATTGATGTTTCGAAAGCAAGAAAGATCACCTGTCGATTCGAGTCAGCACGTTCTCCGAAGACATTATTACTACTGGTATTTTCTTCCATGTTGAGGATTCCTGTTTTCATGTAATTCATCACTAGAAATTCAGTGAAGGTTAAGTATCATAAAATTGCATAATCTAAAACATGCAAATTTGTAGGCAATGTTTCAAGAATCAGGGTTGAACATGTCAGCGAAACTATCTTAGCGTATAAAACATACAGCACAACCATTAACGAATCTTGATATGCTGGAGCAGAGCATGCCTAAACGTAGGTGGGCAATTTGCTTTCGAAATTGAATTAGTTTTCCTTCCTATCGGACCCATCATCCACACACTCTCTCTTTTGTCTATTACTTTCCATTTAAGATCAATCTCGCATTTTCATATCTATAATAGGAAAATGTAATAAAATAACTAACCTTGATCTTCTTGAGAAGATCATATCCCGTCATCTCGGGCATGCTGTAATCTGTAATTATCATATTCACCTCCAATGCCTAAAACCCAATAACAAAATCCAATTAACAAACAAATCATCAAAAGTAAATTAACAGAAACATACAATCAACATTCTTCAGTAAAACCCATACATGGAAATCCACAGTGCTGTTATCTCCATCTAATCCAAGCAACTGGAGAGCTCTCTTTCCACTGTCAACCGCCGTAACTGAAAACTCCGCAAAATCCACTATATTAATACCAAAAGAGAGGGAAAAAAAACAAAGAACAGAAACAAACAGAGCGGCACCAGCCAATCGCCGAAGAAAGAGTCGACTAACCTTTGTAGGCGGAGCTCTTGAGCAAGCGCTCGATGACCTTGCGATCGACAAGGCTGTCATCGACAGCAAGGACATGGAATTGCTCTGAAGACGACGGAGAAGGAGATGGAGAGCAGTCTTCAGCCTTTTCAAGCCTCTGTCGAAGGGAAGCCATCGTCATATCTTTTTGTTCGAAAAATCCGTGCAGAGCTTCGATGCGATACTGCATGAATGAGGTAGAGAAGGGCGAGGTAGAGAAGGGCATAAGCAGAGAGGAGAGGTGGGAGTTGGGTGCTATATACAGGGGGTAGAGGTGTTTGGATTTGCTTGGTTTGGAAGGGAAGAAATCTTGGGAAAATCCGCTTTGGGAAAGCTCGAAGAGATTCTGACAATATCTGACCCCACCTCCCCCCGATCTCCATATCCCACCGAATTTTCTCCCTGTTGTCTCCTCCACTTCGCCCGCTGGCGGATTTGCGATTCGCGCTCTTTTCAAGAAAAACAGCAGAATATCGCGGTATTTTAATTCCCCCCACCGGTTCATCTTCTACTCTGGCCACCGAATGCTTCCTACGCGTTTGATTGCGTCTGTTTTGAATGTGATTTTGTTCACTGAGATTGGACAGTTGTATTGGGATTCGGATGTTGAACAATTCTTATGCGTGAATCTCGTCACCCAAACCGAAACCGTCCAAATTTGTGATGTGGCCGAATAACATTACTTTAAAACCGTCCAAATAATACATTACTTCGAATTCTTATAATAACTCTCCTTTTTAAATGATTATCAAAATTTTCCGATTAATCATCCTTTCTTTGAATTTTATTACCAATGCTATGTATTATATCCATATTGGCTCCATAGTTAGCATTATCTCGTCCCATCCTTAACATCAATCCAAAGGACCAGAACACATGCATAACGTATACTTACGAGGACATGCATGGGTGAATGAAATTGAAGAAGTGGGCCTATCTCTACAATTGATTGAAATGAAACACTCATTTAAACTGGCAGAAAAATAGGCGATCCACATGAAAACTTACACATCAAGAAAGACGATAGCATGATGGAAGCAGATATTATTCGTGGATTGTGGGATTAAAGCCGAGAGGGGAATCGGATGTGAACGTTGTTGCCTTAAAAAATTGATTTGGTCGTTGGTGGCGACGTTTCAAGCTTTTCTGTAGGGCTAGCTTGAAGTGATGTTTCAATTATCCCATGGCACCAATCATTTGTGCTGTAGGCTTCCTTGTCACCGGGGGCATCTTAGCATCTGTCCATTTGGCAAAAGTTTTTTTTTTTTTTTTTTCCGAAAGGATCAAATCGGAAGTCTCATTTAAGCGCAATTAATATTGTTTTGTGTTGAAATGTTGCTCGAATTCTTCCTAATTATTAAAATGGAGATGTAAATGATAAAACGAGTGGTGACTTAAAGATAAAATAAATAGATAGTAAAATAAAAAAATAAACTTATATAGTTTGATGATTTAAAATGGAAATCAAAAGCCGCACCAGCTGACAGAAATGAATGTTTATGATAAGAGATACTAACGAGATTGTTAAAAAAACTAAAGAAAGGCCAAATAAAGTATAGTTAAATTCTTTAATAAAGACAAGATTGACGAAGAATACAGCCCAAAATTAATAGAAACGACGTAATATAATAAATGTAACTGACCCCAAATGATCCATTTGTTATTGGGCCTCTTCCCAGCAGCCTAAAAGTGCTTTCCATGGCATGGGCGATTAACAAGGGAAAGATGAACATTTCTAGAGTAAATGATGATGATTGGCAGAGCAATAGGCAAAATTTAACCAAAATCCAAAAGAGGCGTGCTTAAGAGCCATCACATCTTCACGCGCGAATGTTCCCAAAGTCAGCAATGCAGGGTGGACGCATCTGATCGGTCGTCGACCGCCACCTACCAAATACCAACCTCATCTTTCCATCCATCCCTAAATCCACATGCGCCGCGCGAGCGAGTTGCGAGATTTCGAATTCAAAATATCGTGAGCGAGAAAGGGAAGATGAGATTCTGGAGAGCGACGGAGGAAGGATTGATTTTGGCGATAAATCAGCGATTCCGAATCCGTCTCGGTTGAGCGAGCCTTGACCCCATCAGCGACGCTCGAAGACCGAGCCGTCGGATCCCCACGTTGACATGACCCTACCTCGTCGACCGGCTAGACGACTACTCTCCGCCACCGTCGACGTCTCTCCGCACACGTGCACGCATTCTCCACCGTTGGTTTACCCACGACTGGTTTCGATCGTGATATGGTCTCAGATTTAGGGCCTGTTTGGCCTGGCGTTTTGGGAGTGTAAAAGCGCTTTTTTCAGCCAAAATGCGATTCTGCAGTGTTTGGTTGAAATATGAAAACGCGATTTTCAAACCGTAAAAGCCGGAATATGGCTTTTACAAGGAAGCTCGGATTTGGAGCTTTTCCTAAAAGCTCTACGTGCAAACGCGCTTCCTGTAAGTGCTTAAAAGCCACCGCCAGGCCAAACAGGCCCTTATGCTTCCCGGCAAATGTGTCATTAAAAGATGGTCGGTTAGATGGAGGGCTTGGATCTATGCTGAAGGCTGGGGCGTAGAGGAGAATGCAGATTTCATTATTTCAGTCCGTGATAGCTTGGGAGTTCGGTCCTGAAATCCTGGCCTTTTGTGAGGTCTGCGCCGGGGGTAAAACGTATCTATCACCGCTTCCTTCAGCTTGAGGGTTGAATTTGAACTCTGCTCAACTGCTCCCTTGGAGGATTGGGATTTTTATTAATGGGTGTGCTGCTCCACGCCTCCGCCTAATCAATTCAAATGGTCTCGGTAAAAGCTAATAATAATTCATGTTAAAATTGTCTTAGAAAAGACTTCTCTTTGTAATCTTTATTCTCACAGAGTCTATGATTTGAAACAAAAAAAAAAAGTGCAAAAGCTTTTTTTTTTCCCTTCTTTTTATAATTGTGAACAATTTAATTATCCATAGCTACTTCTCTTCTTCTGGTGCTTATCTTTCATTGTTACTTTATAGCCTATTATCACTTCAAACCAACCAGGTACAGCTTAAATTACATAAATTGATCATCCAAAATATAAGTAATGATAAGTAATAAGAAGCAAGAATATATGTAGATATCAAATCGATTAAAAAGAAATGAAAAGGAAAGGAGAGAAAAAAAAAATCTTTTACAACATGATCTTCTATAATAAAAGGCGACGAAGTCATCTGCAAGCACGACTCAAGAGGAATAATAATACGAGTGGGAAAAGTAGAATTGACAAGCATAAACAAATGTCTAGTAACATAAATGGGGAGGGTTTTTTTCTTTTTCTTTTTCTTTTCTCCCTTTCCAACAAAATCAGGAAATTTTACAGATATGCGTACTCTCTTTCTCTCTTATATTTGAAATACAATCATTGAGAAATATATATCCGATTACTTAATGGTGTTGGGCTAAATTGGCAATTGAAAAATCCAATAGGCTTAATCTTGGATCATGGTGGGACCCCAAGCATGGAAAATTTCAGTTTCAATTAGCTCTAAGAAAAGAAAGAAAAAAGAAAAAGGTATTTCGTTAAATGTGAAAATGGTGGCAGAGTATCAGCTAATGTTTGTTTTGTCAAGATTTAGAGGGCAAGCAGCCATCAATCGAGAGGGAATAGCAAAGAAGTTTCAAGGATTTGGGTGACCCACCAAATCTGAGAGGGGGCCCCACCTCCTACGTCTGGGGTTGGACTTTGTTCCTTGTTTTCAAAGTCTGGCTTTTCACATCTCCACGGATAGATTGCTGCGACTAGAATCTAATAATGAAATCGTCACCCTTTCCTTCCCTTGCTCTTCCAATCTTTTCCATGCTTTCTCCTAAGCGTGCCAACAATGGACCCACCGTGGCAGCAGAAAGGACGCCTGTCCTTTCGCATCACGTGCCAGCCACGTGCCGCCCACGTGAGAGCGAATCTTGCGTCCAGGAAGTTTCGACACTCTCGCAGGGTTGGGATGATGCGCGGCCGCACTTTTATTGAATAAAGAAAAATAGATTTTGTACGGGGATTCAAATTCGAACAGCCGATTCGTTATTCGATGATGTCGTTAGAAATGAGAGCGTGTCGGTTTGCAGAGGTCGGCATTTGTTTAATAGAGAGGGAGGATCTGACGATTCTGGCCTGGAGTCGTGTTGTGAACTGTGAAGTGAAAGGCAAAAGCATATTTCTCAAGGGCATGTGTACCACACGGAGCAAATCCAGCTCACGCCTCTGTCCATGCACAATCTTTTCCTAACGTCTCTTTTTTGAAGTGAGAAAGGGTGAGAACGTTTCTCGAAAACGTGTGAAAACTTGAAAAGCCCTGGTCACAAGATGCCATCTTCTAAAACGCGAATCACCTGTGGCCTCATTGGGAGCGGCTTTAAATAAAATATAATTTAATTCTTTAACATGAAAAATTTTTCTTATTCGCATTAGATATTAAGGGTCCATTTGGATAAAATACATTAAGGGAGCCATGTAAAGAATGAAGTGTATTAGAAAAATGTACCGAGAGATGACACCAGCAATGTAGGTTTTTAATAAAAAATAAGTAAAAGCAATTGAAAATATGGATAATAATAAAAAATTTAAATTATTATGATAATTAAGATGTCAAATTAATCTAAAAAAATATAGAAAATACTATATTGCTAATACGGTTCTAGTGCATCCAAACATACCAAAATGGGTCATGCAAAAAATGCATTACACTCCCTTCCTAAAGCATCACGAAAGTGGGTCATGAGAAAAATGTTTTAAAAGCATAATTTATTAATAAATTCATAATACAACACCCTTTTATTAGTATGGAAGTTTTTTAATTTGTTTCCCTTCTCAAAATATTATAAATTCAACGATTTAGACAATATATAAACTTAGATATAAATCGCTTGTGGTTATAAAATAATTTCTACCAGTAAAGTATCCTATATCTCTATTTTTAACTGTATCCCATCTAATTTAGGTAATTTTTATTGCAAATAAAATAAATCATTTTTAAAACATCCTATAAGACAGTTGAGTTATAAGTAATATATTTTTATCACATAAATTTGGATCCCACCTCCCTCTCAACCCCTCCTGTCATGATTGATTATATGGAAAGGATTGGAAATGAAACGAAAATGATACTAGATAAGGGTTCTTTTTACCAGGTGCACCAGGAGGAGTATTAGAAATGCACATGGATATACACTAGATAGATAGGAGATGACATTACTAAAATATACTTTTTAATAACAAAATTTAAAAAATAATTGAAAATATAGGCAATAAAAAAACTTTGTTAGAAGTAATTATGATGTTGCATTAGTTTAAAAAGGAGCGCATCTCAGGTACATCTTTCCAATGCACCCAAACTCACCCTAAAATTATTAATACCAATTATAAAATGAATAAGATTAATATACCCACAAATAATAGTTAAGAATGTAAATAATTATATAAAAGCAAAGTTTCATAGAAACAGCCCTTAGAAAAAATTTTCCTTTCCTTTTCTTTCCATGCCAGGCAATCAATCATGCAGTCCGGACGCATTTTGCGACTTGCATTCACCCCTTATCAAGTGCTGTGGGGCCCTTCTGACAGAAGAGTTTCATGATCCTTGACCAACCATACCGTGAATATAACTCCAGGCCGAGTAGGCAAACGATGCTTTCCTACATTTATACGCACAGGTACGGGAACTGGCCTTTCACTCGTTGAGTCGTGGCACTGCAAAGTGACAACCACAAACAAGCGGACAGAGAGGGGATTTGTATTCCAGGCACTGAAATAGGAAACGTCGATATGTTTTGTTTCCTCCCCTCTGCCTTGTGATGAAACGGGGGCCCAGTGAGCATGCAGGCCTGACTTTAGGTGCTAATCAACAAAGGCACGTCCATGATTGAATCGCGGGACAACTTCAATCACCCAGTCATGCAGTACGGCGTGTTCCTTTACAATCACTGGTGTGAAATGCGATCAAAAGTTTTCAAAGTACCTGCCGGCATTGCCTTTCACATCATGCCTTGGATGTTCTGTCACGGCTATGCTTCATTTGATACAAATCATCTACATGATAAGCCTTACCGACATGTGAGGTGAGTTGGATGCAAACCGAAAGATAGTAACTCGCAAGTTGGACCAAAGTTTTGGACTGTATTGGACTGAAACTATCCACATCTTCAATAGCCTGCTTACATTTTTCCATGATCATTTAAAAATATCCAATTGTCATGAATCCCACATCCGACAAGAAGAGGATGAGTCAAAGCTTGTAACTAAGGATGGTAAGCTTATCTAAATAGACAAGCCTGTACTTATGACATTAGCCATAGAATGGATAGAGTGAATTAGGAAGGGAGTGTATTAAAATAAGTGGAGTAAGAGTGATATCAATAATATAATTTTTTTAATAAAAAAAGTAGTTAATATATCATATCAATTTAAAAAGATGCATAGAGGAGTGTATTGCTATGCCTCCAAATGTAGTGATATCAGATAATACTTATATTTCTATTATAGGTAGGAAAAAAATGTCACAGATTCGGCATCAAACAGGAATACGATGGGTCTTAGGCTTATAAGCAGGATGACAAATCAAATAAATAGTCTTTTGGGATGAAGCCATTCTTGTGGCACCAATCCACTTAGTGCACTGTCATTCTTAGAAACCAATGTCCCGCATCTCTACAGAAGTCCAGCAATTGATGGTTAGGCCTACCAAGCACAGTAGTTGGAGAAATGGCATGTTGTGGGACTTCGGAACCAACAAACACACGTTCCAAAGCGATTGTGTGAAGCCATAAGAACTGAAACATAGTATGCAAAAACATTTGAGGATTCCATGATTTCCCATTGGAATATTGCACAGAATTTTCAACGTGTCAATTTCAATTTATTCAAAAGCATGTGAGATTTTCTAAAAGTAATCTTTGCTTTTCTGGCAAGTAATAAGACATGACAATTTATTGAAAATAAACATGAGAAAATAGTCAAAATCAAACAACTTATTGGAGCTTTTGGAGCTCATACCTTTCCGAATAAAGATGATGTGATCAGCCAATGGAGATGATATTAGGTGCCACCAGCTCTAGTAGACCCTTAGGATTGTCGACATGGACCCAGTGACCAGATTTTGGGAGTAGGTGGAAAGAAACTTTGCCCTTGACAGACACTTCTTTCCTGCTAGCAAGGCCTTCTAGTTGCTCAATCACCTGGGGGGTCCACCTGTCACTATTCTCTGCACGCACAATTGATATATCTAGCCCTTCAGGTGGATTCTCTAACAAAGCCCAGTAGCTCTTTTCCCTGTAATGTATTTCTTTAACATCATAGTCCAGCAGTGAAAAGAAAAGTACAGAAAATTCGGTCATTTGGATGGGAAAAGGGAAAGTTGGGTGATCAAAACGAAAATATATCACCCAATAAGAGAAATGCTGATTGGCTTCAACCAAATTTCCCATCACCATCTAGTAACAAAATCAGTTCTTTCTGGAGCCCAAAAGTAAAAGCTTTCTTCTTTCCAGGTCAGATATGGGAAAACTAATGTGGTTATTAATTACGCCAAATTGAAAGTTGCCTTTATCATGGTATATCTTCTCTTGCCTTCATGCAGGTGGCCTGGATGGTTGTCATTGTACTGAACCTAACTATGATGGTACGGTTACATAGCATTTTCTATTCATTTGGGCAATGCCCATTTGTAAGTGATCCAGACTGTTACCATGCAGGTGGCCCTGATGGCTCAACAATTAATACTTCTCTGACAAAGGCCACAACCATAGGTTGCCATCTCCTTAGATGCCACCAATTGACGGGTTACATTCATACTGTCAAAGAAAATTATTTGAGTAATGTTTGAGCCTGTCCAACCAACCATGAAGATCATAGATCATGCACAATCTCATAATACAATAAAATTACGCAGGTGAATGATCTCACACATCTCATTCTAATCACATTGTAAGAAAATAAAGTTGATATTACCTGTAGGAATTGAACATCTCAATTGCTCCTTGAAGATTGAATGCCCATGTCATATGCTCATCTAACTTCGTAAGGTTGCTACCAATCCATTCTGATAGAGATTTGGAAAAACCTAGCTGGACCATGTGGTCCACAAGCCACCTGAGGTAACACAATGGTTTAAAAACATGATCGAGTTGGATCCAATACAATTGAAATTGAATTACTAGGGAAAAAAATCTAATCACAACTTGCAGAAACTCCGACACTAGTTATTAAAGCATGTGGCATTATCAATCTCACATGGATGGGCTATACGCCAATATCAAGTTGATCAAACAACCATGACCGAGAGTAGGATGCTTGACTTGTTGATTTCTACCAGTGTCTCGCCTTGAGTTTACTGGTTACTTTTCAAGGTCATTGAGTAATTATTCATGACAAGCAATCGACTTTTTCTCAGGGCATGATCTTATATATGAAGCACCCTATTAGTTCAATCATCTCCTTACTAAAGATGTTTTGCCATGCCCTACCAAAGGAGTTGCACGGAGCTTTATTACGAGCTGAGTGGTGGCATCCTCTATATGATAGCTAGGATGCATGGAACTTGTATGCCCAAAGAATTTATTAAGGTTGGAACTGGAATTTCCTGTACTTGGCTTCTTTAATAAGAAATGAATTCTTGATAAAAATTGATAAAATAATGCAACTTGCAAAGATCCAAGAATTCTGGATGCGCCATTTGAATTTTGTTTTTGTTTTTGTTTTGTGCACATGTCCTTCCTTTTTCAAAACCTTGTTTGCTTATGGATGAAAAACCACAGCCCAAAGTGGAAGGACCACTAACAGCCCTATTTCTCTGAAAATGGCAAGCACAACTGTACAGAGCATGCATGATTTGTAACAGACAATTCAAGCCAATCAACTTTACCTTTACCCTGGAACTTAAATGGAGAAAAGAAAGATACTTTACTTTCTTGATGGCAATGAAGAAGGCAGAGTTTGCAGGGTCTGCAAGACCTTTTCCACTTCACCGTCGCTGTTATCGGTGCTTACTTCTCCAACAACAGAATCCAAGACCCACAGCTGTTCTGCATCAAGAAAAACAACACACTTCTCACAAAACACAGCCATGACAGAGATCGAGAGATGCAGCCAAACACAAGAAAAATTAATTCAAATTACAATCAGTGTTAATTGGCATCAACAGAGCATAAAAACACTCTTAGTTGTCCATATTAGAAAAAGGATGATGAATACAATCCTCATCTAAGCAGTTTCCCGATTAATTGGGGTCAGCTGCATGGTATTTGTTGCATCGTTCTATCATATCCTAGACTATATACTCCAGTAGGTTATGTGCTCAAATAAACTACAATGTGAATATGTCTCAGTAAGGCAAACTAAAAGCCTTTGAATATTCGAAATGAACTTGCTTCTGTTACTCCCTAGTACATAAGGCCAAAAACTTCACAAGCAAACCAAATAGATAACAAGAACTCAACATTACACCTGGGCGTCATTTCAATCTGGCCTTTCAGCAATAGTGGACATCTTGATCAAATAATATCAGCAAAAACAGTGCCAGTGCCTCTTCTTGAAGAACATACCTGTTTTGGCAAGGAAGCAGATTCTCCATAATCCCCTCGGGCACAGCTCTCTGCAAATTGCAATGCCACTTTTCCTCCCATTGAGTGACCTATGACAACATCTGGCCAAGCCCAGCCATGTAACTTCACTAGGTTGGCTAAATCTTTTGCGGCATTCACCATATCATGTGGAGGTTCCAGTCCTTTAATTTCAGTTGATCTCCCGTGGTTTCTCAAGTCTACAAGGACCATCCGCCACTCTGCAACAAAAAAAAACAAAACAAACTCTGTATATAAAAAATAAAAAATCAAAAAATGGTGTGATTTTGAGAGCGGACAAAGGAAAATAAGGGCGAGTGCAACAGTGAAATGAAATGGCATACATACAACAACAAGAACTATGCTATCCCTTTTATGTTCATTGTTAGGAAAGCTGTAACAGACCAAAGCCCAAACGACAATTACAGGCTACTAAGAAAATCAACTTATCCCCAACAAATAACAAGCACTCTAGTACCAAACCACCAAATTCAAAACTTTTCCCTAGCCTGTCTACTCAAAGAAAATCCCTAACCTGTTCCCCCAGAATCAACTATTGGAACAGTCGGGAAATCCATCCTGCTCTCATACCAAAAAAAAGTACAAAATCATATGGCGTGTTTGTCACATTTTAGAATTTGTACAAGCAAACCTCATGTTTCTGTTACGCCAAATTCCATGTAGAAGGTGAAAAATCCTCGGATACAGAATATAGTAAGAACCCGAATTCTCCCGATTAAAAATTCTAACATTAAACCAGAAGAAGAAGAAAAGGGCGAGGAAGAAGAAAACAAAAAGAATACGAAGATGCGCATTTGAAGAGATTAATCACCGGGCGAAGCAGAAGATGCTGCAATCTTGGCGAGGAGATTACGAGAGAAAGATCTCCAGTTCCGGCCAGATCCCAACAACCCATGAAGAACGAAAGCTGTTGCATTGGGGGGGCTGTCTCCTCCTCCTTTCTCAGATGCTCTAATCTCTTCATAGGCCAGAGTCTCCAGACCCCGCCCTTGTAAAGCGAAGAAACCCATTGAAGGAAATGGAGACAGAGACGAAAACTTGAAGATAAATCGGTATCGAATCGTTCCATCTCGCAAATTTCTCGCCATGTGATTCTTCGTTTCTCCTCGCAGACAGAGAACAGTTCTAGCGTTCTTCTCTGAAAAGCTCCCTCGAAGAAACACAGAACAGCAGCCATTAGTGGCACAGGTGACACGTGCGGACCCCTTGACTTCAAATGGGCCCAGGCCCTTTGGCACTTATGACAGCCCGTGGATATCGATCTGGCCCAAGCTACTTACCCGTGACTCGTAAGAGCTTCTGTGACATAGGTGCGGATTTCCTATCTAAAAATCCGCCCACCACAATTATGATCCATGCGAGTGGCTCATTAATTGGAATGTTGCGTTCTAGTGTCTACCAATCTTGAAAGCTGTCCACTCCAACTATTTCGCAATTCCACGTGCACATAACAGAAACATTAAGTTGCTTCTTTTTCTTATTTCAGACTGTTGAATTCCAGATGTGTTCAATAGGTTGCAATCATTGAGTTATTTAAAAGCATGCTGAGCAAAAGCACACGAATGCAGGCACGGCCATCTTAGAACAGTTCTAGATGGTCATTTCTCACCTTTATATAGTAAAGGGTTATCGACTGCAGGGTATGTTATAGCAGTTTCGCCCCTCTATATTCACTTTTTGGCTTCACACGGTCATCGCTGCAGCGCGTGTATGGGCGACATAATAAAGAGGTTCCCCAGAGTACAAACTTCTGTTTGCTGTGTCGAGCCAACACTTCGAAATTCGAATCAAGCACTAGTGCATCCCAAAGAAATCCTATCATGGGCTGGCCACAAAATCAGCCTTCCTGATCCTGCCTAGCAGCCAGCCAAGCTGCTCATGTCGACAACCCAGCGATGACAACATGGCATAATGAGTCAATGACCGCTAACACCACAACCAGGCTGATCCCCAAAGAACAAGCAATCGATGGGTTAATATTTAAAATGTAAAACAGTGCGCCCCCTCGTCTCCAACAGTAAATTTAAGGATTCAAAAAGCTTGTTAACTGTGGTATGTTTCCATACCAAATATCACTTATATTGCATGCGCTATTTCACCTTCGAAAGGCAGCAAGAAATCTTTTGTCAGTCCGAAGCTAAATACAGTAGCAGAATGACAACTGAGCCTAAGACAAGACATTACAGCAGAACTAACATATGTTTCTGGTATATACCATCTCCAAGTAAATGGGGCATGCTTGAATTTGGCCGGAAAAGGCATCCTACTGCCTTTTCTTTTCTTTTCTCTCCTCCTCCATATCCTCCTTACTCCTTGCACTTCTGCTGCTCCTTTGCTTCTCCTTCTCCCTCTCACTCTCTCTGCCCTCCTCTACACTCCCCTCCTTCCTCTTGTTGGTTTTTGATTGACTCATCCGATGCTAATCACCACATAACTCCCCAGAAGCAAATTCAAATGGTGGGTGAACTTGTAGGATTTCTAGCAAAAGATTGAGCAGCAATTGCAAGCGCCCAATCAAACCAATAGCAAATGGCAATCTATTAAAATCCGTAGAATGGATGAGACCTTGAATTACAATCAGGTCTTTCAAGGTCAATTTAAAGGCGGCATAACTTGGATTGCAGTTTTGATCTTTTACGGATTCTTGAAGGAGAAATAATCAAAGCTTGAAATCTTCCTGGTGTATTATGAATGCCTGAAATTCTATCATAAACAGTGCATCTGAATGCACCTCAACACTAGTGCATTCTCATTTACATTTTTAAGACAGATTCAAGCACCCAAGGCAAAGATGCAGTCATCTTTTCTCAGATAAAAAAACTGCAAAAGGCAAATTTTAACATATCAGGAAACAGTCAACACAATCAAACAACCATCCTTAAATACCACAAAAACAAACCACCATGGGCCTTGAAACTTTTAAATATGTGTAACTCAATCCAAATGAAACTTTAATGTGCAGGAGTTCAAAAGGCCACCCAATTAGCATTGGATTACCAAATGCCAATTTAAGATTAGAAATTAAACAAAACAATAAGAAAAGAAAAAAAGTAGCTATGTTCCTAATATGGTGGAAATTTAAAGCCCTTCATAGTTAACTATGTTACTAAGCAGGCAGTTCTCGGGATTAAGGATGTTCTCTGAAAAAGGAAACGAGCAATGCCGGGTTTGAATCTTGGACAATGGGAATGCAAAGAGTCTACCACCAAAGCAATATAGCTGGAGACAAAAAAGGTACTTCAAAGAGGAGCAAAAACATCTCCAAAAGCATGTTGCCAAGGGTTGTTCCACTTCATATGTTACAAATTATTGAATTCATGTAGATGGAGAGTGCCAAATCCCTAATGTCCAAAATCCCACTGGTCATGAAAAACATTCTTCAAGATTAACTTGAAGATTGCAAAATCCCACACCGTTGGACTAATGACTGGGCTCCAATTCAGCAATTCATCCAAATGCACATCCTTGTGCACAACCCCAGGTATGTTTCCAAGCAAAACATCATTTGGATTTCAGTAAATTCAAACACTCAAAAGGGAGATCCTAAAATTTCCAGCCGTGCAACCAAGAGTAAGGAGAAACACCATCCATAATCTCAACAACCACCAAAAACAACCATAAAACAGGAGCAATCACAGAGATGTTAAAAGATGTATTCAGGGCAGTTTACAGCATGATGGACCCTGCCTGGTGATCGGTCCAGACCTCATTCACGTGTGTAACACTGGCACATGTGCTTACGACCACCTTGGCACTTCCCCAGCACAAGACTCTGATCACGGATCAGTTACAGGTTTTAGTTGAGTGTTGTTGAGTCGTTCGAGAACCAGAATCAGTGCTTGGGTGCCAAGATCCCCTTCACCGTGCGCCTTGAGCGACACATACAGCTGGTGAGCCAATGCCAGGCCCGGCAGCGATACGCCCATCCGCTGGCATTCCATCAAACAGATTCCGAGGTCCTTAACGAAATGATTCACGAAGAACCCCGCCTCAAAATCCCTCTTTAGAATTCTACTCCCGTAGAGATCGAGCGATTTCGAACCCGCCGCCCCTGCCGAGATCGCCTCCAGATACAGCCCCACATCCAAACCCGCCTTGTGTGCGTAAATCATCCCCTCCACGAGGCCGACCATCGTCGAAGCGATCGTAATTTGGTTCGCAAGCTTCGCGTACTGCCCCAGCCCCGGTCCGCCCATGTAATTCACCTTTCCCATGCATCGGAACAGCGGGGCTAGTCGCCGGACCTCGGCCTCGTCGCCGCCGGCGAAGATAGCCAATGTGCCGCTCCGCGCTCCTCGGTCGCCGCCCGATACAGGGGCGTCGATCGACACGCAGCACTTGGGAGTCGCCGCCTCGGAGATGGAGATGGCCAGGGAAGGCTCGCTGGTTGTCATGTCGACCACGACGCCTCCTGGCCTGAGGCCTTCGAGGACGCCAGAAGGGCCGAGAATGACGGAGCGGACGTCGGAGGGGTAGCCGACGATGGTGAAGACGACGTCACTGGAGGCGGCGACTGCGAGAGGAGAATCGACGAGGCGGGCGCCCATCTGGACGAGGGGTTGGGCCTTGGAAGGGGTGCGGTTGAAGACGGTGAGGGAGTAGCCGGCGGAGATGAGATGGGAGCACATGGAGCGGCCCATGACGCCGGTGCCGATCCAGCCGATCTTCGTGTGGGCCGGTGCGATGGACGTCTGTGACTGCGTTTGGGCGGTGGCCATGGAGCGATGAGAGGGGATTAGCCTCCTGAGGGAGAGGTGGGTGTGGAGGCGGACAACGGCTGCAAGTCGAACGGACATCAATGGCTGCTTTAATAGTGAGGAGATGATTTCTCCGGACGGTCATCGTCCGAGATTGTCTTGCCTCGCTGCTGCTGTCGTTACTCGGTGGAGAGTTAGTTGATACACCAGCTGAAGGCAGCCGGGATGCATTTGTTGTTGGGTTATTCTGGAAGGGCGATATTACCGAATTCATGAGTCAACTTCGCTTCACCAACGCAGCGCTCCGAGTCCTTGTTTGCTGATTCGGTTTAGAGAAATAATTCAATTAAACATCACCCGTTATCGAAACTTCCACTCGAATTCTTTGTTTTATATATAGAGAGAGAGATATTATACTATTGAAATATAAAAAAATCTCTAGATGTCTAAGATAATTTTTTATATTGTTAGAAAATATAAGAACATCTTTAATATAGATAATTAGAAAATCACAAGAATTGAATATTTCATTCATTATTCTCTGAAATTTAGAAGATGCATTTTTTAAATCGAAGGGCATTACATTCCATTCATATTATCCAAATGGAGTAGTAAATGCAGTTTTATATTTATCTTTTTCAGCAATTTGGATTTGCCAAAATCTAGATTTTATGTCAAATTTGAAAAATATTTTACCTTTTTTAATTATTTTAAGAAGATCTTTTTTATTGTGAATTGGATATCTTATCCATTTTAAAATTTTGTTTAAAGGTTTATAATTTATTACTAATCTTGGTACTCCTCTTTCTCTTTATGCAGCTTTAAAAAATAGAAACCATCACAAGACCAAGAAGATCTTGGTGGTTTAGATTTTCTGATTAATCCTTTTTTAAGGAGATTATTGATTTCTTTTTTACAATACTCCCTTAGTTCCTTATTTATTTGGCAAGGTCTTGCCTTTGTTGAAATTTTTTCTTCATTATATCTTTTTTTGTATGGTAATTCTACCATATGAGTTTTTCTTTCCTAGAAGGCATTTGGAATATCTGCGCATGCTAATTTTTTATTTTTTTTCTTTCAATTCTTTTATTCTTTCTATATATATATATATATAGGATTTTCAAGTGTTTTTTGAATTCTTTTATATGAGTGTTCTTCTTTTAAATCTATTAAAGATTTTTCTTTTTGTATTAGATTTAATTGAAGGTTGTTTATAAATTTTTTATGGGTTTTCTTTATAAATTCAAATAAAATTTTATTTTTTGCAAATTTTTGTTAATAGACCTTTCTCTGATACCTGAAAGGGTTTTATTAATTCTAAGAATGGAGTTCTTAGAATTTTTGGTCTGTTAAGATTTTTAATTAAGATGAATGTATATTGAAATATTATTTCATCCTTTATTATTTATGTTTCAAGTATTTTATATTTTACCTATAATTGAGTTCCTCCGGCTCCAATAAGAGCTATTTCTTTTATTTCATGATCTTAAATTTTAATTTTTATTGGAGTTATCCATTCTTGAGATTTTGTTTTTACTATTTGTTGAACAAATTCTTATTCTTCAATGTTTTGTTGGGAGGTTTTTGGTTGTGAAGTCTCCCATTTTATTAATTCTTTTAAAAGTTTTATTTCAAGTTTTACTTCTTTCATTTATTCTTGAAGTTCTTTAACTTCTTCTTTTAATATTTTTATTTCAAAATTTTCATCTTTTGGATATATTAAGGGTTTTAAGATTTCATTTAAATCATATATTGGTGATAGAGTTTTCTCCTTTTGTTTTAGCATAAATTTTATTTTCATTAAATATTATCTTTGGACTTCTGGATCATTAATTTGATCTGCTGAGTTTAAAATTTTTTTCTTATAAGTTGTTATTATATTTAAACTGTATTCCTTGTCAGTGTCTAACTCTTTTTCTTCTATTTCATTAATAGAATATTGTGAATCTTCTAATTCATTATCCGTATCTAAAAGAATATTTTTCATATAGTCTTTTAATTGATTTTTAAATTTTTTATCTTCAAGATTTATCTCATTAATCTTTTTTTTTATTTCCTTTGGACATCTATTAGCATAATGGCTAATTTTTCCACATTTATGGCAAGTCACTTCTATTTTTTTCTTTTTTAAATTTCTTTCTTTTGAAAGATTTTTCTTGTTTTGGTTTTTTATAATATTATTCTTTCTTTTTCTTTATAGGTTTATATCTTTTAATAAATTTTTTGGAAGATTTCTTTTTTTTTTTACATCCTAAACAAGATGATTTAAATTTATCAAAACCAAATTATTTACAAAATGAACCTAATTCTTTTCGATTTCTTATATTTTCATTTTTTAATTTTTCTTTAGTTTTTAAATCATTACGTAAGGCTATACCTACTTGATTTATAGAATTTATTATATCTCCATATGTGAGTAATTCCCATTTTATTATACCACCTTGTAGGTTTATGATCTTCTCTTTTACTTGTTTACTGAAAGAAGTAGGTAAACCATTCACAAACCTTTCTTTCTAGTAGTTAGCATTAGCAAATGTTTTTTGTAAGACTTTTGTCATATATTGATCTTTGTAATATCTGAATTCAGATAAATTTCTGCATTTTAAATTATTTTGAAACTTTGTTTCTCTTTCATCTAAGATATTTATATCTCTTAAAAATGCTCTAGTAATAGCATATATAAGAGTTGCTACTGCATCTAATTCTGGAAGAATTTCCTCTTTTCTTTTACTTTTATCATCTGTTTTAACTTCTTTTATATGATCTTTTATGTAATTTCTATCATTTTCTAAAAGAACATTAGTCCATCATCCTTTTAAGGATCTTGTGAAGCCTTATGTTATTAATATACAAGATTCTCTTTTACTTATATTACCTGACGCATAAGTTGTAGAAGTAAGAGAAATTTTATATAAATTAAATTTTATATAAATTATCTAAAATTTGGTATTCCGTCATACCATCAATATTCCAAACATAAATTGCTCTTACCAAGAATTTATTTTGGACTATTTGAGACATTTCCTCATAAAGCATAGTAGGAAAAGTATTTTTATGATAATAAGATAAGGTTTAGATAGATATTTCCAATTTTCTTTTGGTTTAATTGGATAATATCTCCTATATTTTTAAAATTTTTAAATTGATTTTCTAAGATTTCTAATTCTTTATCAGAATTTTCTGTTTCTCTAGATGTCTCATTTTCGCTTTATGAATTTTCATTTAACGTATTAATTTGATGGGTTTTAGACGATTGTCCAATGTCTAAAGCTTTTAATCTATTGTTTATTTCTTCCATAAAGTTTCTTTTTTTAAGGTTTTATCTTTTCTGTTTTAAACAAGCTTGTGTCAACCATTTCAAAATTGAATCTTGGTTTTTCCACCATAGGATTCTTTGTTTCTATTTTTTGTAATTTATTATCTATTTTTCTAAGTGTTTACCCATTATATTCAAACAATTATTACTATAATTATTTTGTTAAAATATTTTTTGGATATCTGATTCATTAATTAGTTCTTTTTCATCAATTCTGCCTTTGAAAGGACCAGAGATTACTCTTTTACCATTAACTAGTTTAATTATGTATCTATTAGTTGGTAGATAATTATCCGTTCCTATTTCTCTATAATCTAAAGTTTCCCATATAGGATTTATTCCTATAATATAAGGATAATTAGATATATATATTTAGTATAGTTTTTTTCAAACCATTCAAAAAAGTTAATGTTTAATTTTATATTTCTCATAAATCTATATCATTCTTCTTGTGTTTTATCTCTTTCGGATTTTTCAAGTGTTTCAAAAAACCATTGTCTTTTCTTTTTATTATTATATGAAAAGAATTATTTTTTTTAATTTTTTTTATTTTGAAAGTTTCTTCTATGATATTTATAGTTGGATCATAGATAGGATTTCTTCTTTCTATATCTGTTAAGGTTGGACTATGTGGTCCTTCAGATTCAATTTTTTCTTTAACATAAATTATATCTCTATATATTAATATAATATATATACATATCTACAGGTAATATATATATATATACATATGTTAAATAGCATTTCAAAAAATGATTGATGTGCAAAGTTAAAACATTTTTGAAATTAAAAGATTGAGAACCTTATGTGCTACATGGGATGGATTTTCAATTTTTTCAAGTTTGGATTTGTTTTTTCTAAAATCCTATTTTTTAATTATCACTTGTGTTACAAGTCGCTACCCTTTTTGCGTTATTCACTTGACGACATAAGATCATTTTCTCTATATTAATGGAATCATTTTCATTCAACTAAATAGTATATCATAACTTGGACCCAAGAATAGTATAATTAAATATTATTATGAAATTCAGGTAAGTCTTTAAAGATTTATTACACTTTAAATGCCATGTAATCACAAAAGAAATTAACAAAAATCTCACAAAAAATATTTATATATTCATAAATGAATAATATCTATTAAATTCTAAAGGTACAATCTAACAACAACTTAAGACAAAATAAATATCTTCAATATTTTTTGGAATGGCAATTCACAACAGCTACCTAGTATTATGATCTAATGCCCTTCACAAGTGGCATTTTTTGAAAAATAAATAATTAAGGGGTGAGTTATAAAACTTAGTAAACATAGTAGATGTATTTAGCACATATTTCCAAAGATAATCTATGCCACTTATTAAAACACAAAATCTCTTGATTATTTAACCATCTAGCCTAATGTATACACACACACACACACACACACACACATATATATATATATTGGGTATAATATCTCATATTATATCCTAACAGGTTTGGCGGACTCAACATTAAATTCAGGGAGGTAAATCTCATCCCTTCATGGTTATTCAATCAAAGCTTATGTTCTTGCCATCGTTTGAACAATTTGACCCAATGTATATAAACATCTATTAGATACAACATCTCATATCATATCCTGATTAATTTGGTAGATTACAATATTAAATCTAGAGAGTTAAATCTCATCTTTTTATTGTTGTTTAATCAAATCTTATGATCTGACTCCTATTTAACAATATGATCATTCCAATGAGTCTAAAATGTTTAAAAATACCAAAAATAACTATCTAATAATCCAAATTGGAGATCGTGAGGTACAAAAATATTACAACAAAAC
>JAYJMB010002217.1:0-15567 GCA_036873735.1 Pouteria campechiana
AATATTGAGATGATTGAATCACAATGCCTTTCATCTTTCTTGTTGAAATTGGAAGAGGATGAGATGGTTGGGTGGATATTATGAGGGAGATGATTTTATCAAGCTTGAGGGTGAGAATTTCCTCAAGTTGATCAACCTTATAGGTTAGTAGCTATGTGGGTTTCTAAGGTTTCCATTCTAGTTTTCTTATGTGCTTGGTGGGTAGAAAGTTGGTTTGAGATGAAGGCCTAAGTGAGGTTAGGTTTATAGGTCGATGTGGTTTTGGTCTTGAATGAGGAGAGGGTTGTGCGGTTGTAGAGGTTGCTAGGGTGTTTGCTTCATACTCTTCTATTTCTTATTGAGCTCTACTTTCTAATGGGAGATGTTTCTAAATGTTTCTCATCACATCCATGAGAAGAGAATCAACCTCTTCTTTTGTTGGATCTGTTTTTTTCTTCTCTTCTTTCTACAGATAAATTAGCTTCCTTTTCCTCTTTTTGTAACCCATCCACTTCTAGTCAATTTGAAACCCGTTCTATTTATTATGATTTTATTTATTAGATATGTCTTCTCCACTTGCTCTCCATATTTGTTCTTCACATCTATATTATAGTCTTTGATGAACTTTGTGTAGTACATCCAATATGAAAGTGGGAATTTGGGATTGGTCTTCATCATATACAAGTGCTCCAACAGAATGTATCCAATATCTATTATGTATCTATTCTTCAAAGCCTATACAATATGAACATCCTTGTCTAAGACTTGATTTATGCTTCCAACTTTTGGGTAGACGTTATTGAAGATGACATCATGAGAAATCTTCAAATCTAAATCTAGATACTTGGCATGGAGAAATACTTCTTTTTCTAAAATTTCCACTCTAGACACTTCTAAGAATAACTTAGCCTTATTTATGGGCCATGGAATTTGTCCTTATCTTCTTCAAGTTGTAAACTGAAGGCATTTCTAATGCCTGCAAGACTCAGGTTAATTTAAGTCTTTCCTATCAACGTTTTCTTAGTGTCATGGTTATCGTTGCTTATTAGAATCTGCACTAGTTTAGGTTACACCATGTCTTGATACTTGAGAAGGGGTTTCCACCCCCGCAATTCTAACCAGTTGCTAACCAATAAATTCTACCTAAATCCTTCTTTATCAAAGGTATTGAAATTGAAAACACTACCTTTGATTACTTTTTTCCCACCATACATGTTTTTGAAATATTCAAAGGAAGAGACTTTCTGATTAAAGAATACCTTAAAGACTATATTGGTATTTCTAGCTTCTTCAAGTTGCTTTGCACTTCTTGTTCTTCATTTCCTCTCTTTCCTTTTTCTTTTTTGTTAGCCCTTGGATGGTGTCAAAACTATCTTTCTTAGCATCTTGATCCTTATCATCTTTTGTTTGGTTTTATGAGTGGTTTTGGGTTGGTAGGTTTTAGGTTGAAAGGGATTCGATTAGGAGGGAGAAGATTTGAGAGAGTTTTTGGGAGGAAGAGATAGAGTGGAGTGATTGAAATGAATAAGGAATGAAATGTATGAAATTTATTTCGGTTAAATAGCTAAAAACAAATAAGAATGCAAAGCATTATAAGAGCATTTTGGCAAACATAAGTCAAATCCTCTATCTTAAGTTAATTCCTTTGATAATGTATGCTTACATGGGCAAAAACTCTCATAGAGGTCTATGAATTCCTCTGGCAGATGAAAAACTTTGTCCATGAAAAAATTTATTCCAATGATTCTGACAAAGATCTCTTAGTTCCTCTGTCAAATGCATAATTTCCTTTGTCACTTTCCTCTAGAGATTCCAGAGAGGTCTCTTAATACATCTTTTGGTTCCTCTATTAGTTAAAATGCAGTAAAAACAAAGGAAACATAGAGGAATTTGAAATTTCACACTTCAAGAATGATTTTGCATTGATTTCAAAAATTCAAGAATATGAAGTGGCCTAATTTAACTATGATAGTACTTAATCATCTCTTTGGTATTCAAAATACTTGAAACTCATGAAATTATGCATTTTGCACATACAATGAAGCATCATATGATATGTACAAGCACATGGATCTAATTGTAACATATGGAGTGTTAATTTTTAGTAATTATGTATTTGAGCACATTATGATTTGCTTAAGGATGTTAACAAGTGAATAAATTTTGAAAATTTTCATAAATGATTACTGTAGGACAACTAGTATTTGATTGGAATTTTTAGGTGTAGAGACTTTTGTTAAATTAGAGGAATGTAGCAATTTAAGAAAAATTAATTTGATGCATTTGAATTATATTCTTGTGTATTTTGATGATAATAATATGAAAAAATATTAGGAAATAAATAAGAAAAATAAAAAATGCAAAAAATTAAAGGAAAATACATAAAAATGAAGGACAATAGGTTGATGCTGCGACACAACTTCAAAAGAGGAAAATATGAGCATCCAACAGGTGGATGCCGCGACATCACTTTAGCAAGGCATAATTTTTGGTTACTCAGCAAGTTGATGCCTATACATCATTCCAATGGTGTGTCGGAGTACCCAAAAAATTTGATTTTTTAAAGGCCAAACCAGTTTCTTTTTCATTCCTATCCATTACGTTTCTTCTTTTACACCCTAAACCTCATGCCTTAGCCTTATTAACCCAATTTCTTGCCATTTTAACTAGGAAACAAGATGATTTAGTCGAGTAATCATCCAACCATGCACCCAAGCTTGGGGATTAGTCATTTGGATGATGGAAGAAGATGAATAATTCGATTTTGCTAGGATTAAGGGTGGACTCTTGCAGAGTTGGGGTCAAATTCTTGTGCAAGGCAAGAAGACATGCTCAAATTAAAAGGTAAGCCTTTTTTGCCTATCAAATTTCATGAATTTGGCTTGCTAGGGTTAGTAAATAGTAATTGTTGAGAGGAAATGATGGGGTTATGGATATTAAAACATAGAAAAAATGATTTATTCATGCTTAATAATGTTTTAGGACTTAGTTGAGTAAGAGAAATCATGGTTCATATTAAGCCAGGGTTTTATGAATAGTAAAATTTGGAGAAATTACATAGTTGTGTGTAATTGATATGGAGAAAATTGATTTAGTGTCAAATTATAGTGTGTTAGAGTTTGTTTAAGAGTGAGATATCTGATTTTGGGATAAGAATTAAATTAACAATTAAAAAGGGGTTTTGAATATTAATCATTGAAAATAAAGCCTGAATTGACTTGTAATTGGGTTGAACACTTACTTCTTGAATTTCATAGTGATTTCACATAAATGGATATGGATTTTCTTTGTTAACCACATTAAATCATTCTAAATTAACTAATGCTATTAACCTATATGATGAAATACTTTCATGAAAAGGCTATATGAGTAACTAGGCATAAAGTAGATGTATGGAGTATATGACTTATGTGCCTAGGGAATGATTAACAATGAATGAAGGTTCGATAACCTTTTATGATTAATGATGTGTAAAATGGGTAATCTATTGCCTTGATATGAATTAACCAAGTTGTTTTTGTAATTGAATGAGATTTTTTCCATGTACAGAATGATCTAAGAAGGATGAAAAGGCATAAAGCTTGAGGAATGTATGGTGAATCATCAATATGTAAGTAGGCTCTAATCTAAATATACATTACTAGAAGGGAATGACAATTATTCCCTTAATTACATTTATGTGTTTACGAGCATGTAATACATCAAGTGCTACTAAGGCCATCACTAAGCCACACAGGCTTTACATGCCACACAGGCATTCTATCGACCACACAGGACATCCTCATACCACACAAGCAATCTATTAGCCACATAGGCTATTGTTATGCCACACAAGCAATCCGACAGCCACACAGGTTATTCCCATGCCACCCAGGCAATTACATTTGCCATATATGCAACCACATGTACACCGATGCCATGTCATAATCACAAACATCACAATAAGTATTAAATCAAAATTTCAATATCAATGCATGTGGTTAATCTCAAATAAAAGTACACTCCATAAATACATAGCAAAACATCAACATATGCGACAAAACATGGTACCCATATGCCAACATGTAAGTCACACTGAACCATATATACATTCGATAGAATCCTACTTACCTCACTTGAAAATAGTTTCCACAATCCTTCAAACCCACAATGACTTTTAATCAAGAATCACAGAGTTCTACAACATTTCATATGTACATCACTTTAAGCATCTCAAACAATCACATGGAAACCAAGATAATTATATACGTTTTAAGTAAAAATCACCTATTAACCCTTTTCAATCATTAAGGGTCTAAACCATCATTTCCATTCTCCCTTACTCATTTTATAATAGAAATAATATAAAACACTAAGAACCATCTCATTATACCATTTCCAATTTAGTTTGGAAAGTTTGCAAAAATTCAACTTTTAGCCTCTTTTATGAACCACCCCTTGAAGGGTCTTTTAAGTTGCTTTGCTAACTACTTCCACCCTTCACTCATGCATCATTCTAAACCATTTAAATGGGTTTCTAAGCATTACAAATAGTCCACATGGCTGCCCATTTAGATGGGGTTTTCCCTAACACAACTCTAGTGCAATTTCTACCTCAAGTGTACATGTTGTTACCCACATTTATTTTTTCTCACCAATCCTTTGTTTCATACATTCATACACCCTTTAGGATTTGTTTAGTGTTTAATTAGGGTGTCTAATCCAACCATAATACTTCACCCTATTTTTCATAAAGACAAGTTACCCATAACCATAAGGTGTATGCTTAACTTACTAGTTTGTCATCTTACATGAGTTCATGCTCCTACATTCACGTATAAAATTTTTTTCCCATTTAATTCTCACTTTCAACTAATCATAATTAATTTAATGATATATATGAGCATAAATCATAGAACTTTATCCTACCTTCAAGTAGTTCATTCACTTCTGCATCTCATCAAACACAACACATGCACTTCCAACTTGTCCTTCTTAGCAACATAACACACATGAATTTCTTTCTCATTCACATACATTAAATCCCTAACATAATTAACATGCTAATTAATTCATAACCATGCTTATTTACTAACAATATTAATTAGAAAACCTGCCTTACATCTTTGCATTTCTACACCACTTTTTCTTAGTCATTTTCAAAAACACATTACAAGCATCTCTTGGAACCAACTTCCCACCCATTCTAGTTAACATAAATAATCAATAATTAACCTGTATTAATTATTCAAATCATTGAAAACAAACCCTACCCTTACTTCAAGCAAATACATTATCATCATCATTATCATTCACTCTTACATTACTTCTCATTGGTGCATTTCATCAAGCATTCAATGTGCATAGACTAGTTTGCAAATTTCAACAACATATATTATATGAAATAAATTTTCAGTAATGTAAAAGTTATTTATAGCATAATTAACACCAAACTAACATTATAAAAAATCTAAGTAAACTTCAAATTTGTTCCATAAGCTGTCCATTCACATCTCATGTCCAAACAGCTTGCGCATGCCCCACCATATTGCTGTCCATTTCGTGGACAACAATATATGGAATTTTTTCATGCCTAAAACATCCTTATCTTGCTACAATGTTCCTCTAAATCATTTCCCCATGAAAATACCTAAATAATCATGCAAAAATCCCCCAAACAAATCCATGTTTTTTTACACATAATAACCTAACAACCAGAAAAATTTGAAATTGATCCAAGGGAAGCATTTACCTTTAATCCTTATGTTGATTCCTTCTCCAAAAATGAAGATCTATCTTGATTCTTCAAAGCCTTGCATGAAAAACAACAAGAATGGATTCCTCTTGATGATTCCCACGTCCAAACAAGTTATAATGAGAAGCTCTAATGTCGTGGGATTGATTACAAGTAAAATCTGAATTTTCCAAGCAAGTTTCAATGGAAAAAGGTGGATGTTTCCTAGTTATGGCCTGAGAGGGGGGAAAGAAGAGGGGCATGGAAGAGATTGAGTAGTTTATGGCTTTTTAAGTTTTGGTGCTTCAGCAGTGCATTTCCTAGCCCATGCATGTGCATCACCAAAATTTTCACTATTCCTTGCCTTAAATCCTTTCAATAATGCCATTATCTCAATGAATCATCTCTAAAAATTTTCAAAAATCATTTTGCCTAAATAGTCCACAAAATGTCAAAATTATTAAATTAATCTCATCATTTCATCCTTAATTATTCACCAGGAGCAGTTTTAGTGTATTGAGCATAACTTTTTCATAAGAACTCCAAATTGAGTGATTTTTATTCCATTAAAAAGATAGTTTCAAGGGATATAAATTTTGTGTTAAACGTTTTCACAATCAGCCCTCATATAAGTCAAAAATTTTAATAAAGTGACATTTTTTGGTATTTTTACCCATATAGAGTAGTTTTGGTACATTGACCTCTAATATTCAAATCAAATGATTTTTGATGCGTTAGAAAGATAATTTCAAGATGTAAAACTTTTATGTTGAATAATTTTTCTAATTCAACTTCCATTCTGGTCAAAAATTGGCCACAAATTAAAGTCTCCTTTTCAAAATTTAAATTCCTCCCTTTTATGCAAATTTAATTATTTTCACGTGAAATTCCACAAATTTGGCTACATAAGCATATCATTACCCATCTCATGAAATGTTAATTTATTCAATTTAACTCACATTAAAATCAATAGCCCATATGCACTCATACACCAATATACCATCCAAACCGTATATATGTACCCAACTATACACATAATTAATCACATACTAATGCATCAACTTATTTGGTATAAATCATGCATTTAATCATCTTCAAAATAATTATTTAAGAAAATTTATCGCCTCAAAAATCCAGGATGTCACATCCACCCACTTGGCATGACGTCTACTTAGCTTGTGTTGGCCATTGATGTACTTCAGGGCCTCATGACCAGTGATAGAAATAAACTCTATATGTACTAAGTAGTGATGCCAATGCTTTAGGGACCAAACTATGACATAAAACTCTAGATCATAAGTGGAATAATTCTTCTTTGATCTTGATAGATTCTCACTCAAAAAAGCTAATTGGAAGCCTCTCCTCACTCAGAACACCACTAATGACAACCCCAAATGCATCACAATTTACCTCAAATACCTTTTCAAAATCAGAAAGTGCCAAAATTGGTGCCTCTATCATCTTCTACTTAACTATTTGAAAATTATCCTCCACTTCCTCAGACCATTGGAAATCATGTCCATTGAGGCACTCTATGATAGGAGCAATCAGAGTGCTGAAGTTTCTAATGGATCGATGGTAGAAGGAAGACAACCCATGGAAACTTCTGACATAATGCAAGGTCTTTGGTTTAGGTCACTCCAAGACTGCATCTATCTTTGACTGATCTGCATGAACACCATTAGTAGACACAACAAAACCAAGAAAAGTTACAAAATTAGTGAAGAAAAAACACTTCTTTTGATCAATGAACAGACACTACATCCTCAACATATCAAAAATAGCACAGAGATTATCAAAGTGCAAAGCCTATGTCGAGCTATAAATGAGAATGTCGTCGAAGTAAATGATAATGAATTTTTCCATGAAAGGCCATAAACTTTGGCGCATAAAACTCATAAATGTGTTGGGTACATTGGATAACCCCAAAGACATGACCATCAACTTATTCAATCCATGTTACGTCTTAAACTCTATCTTCCACTCATCTCCAGGCCTTATTCTGATCTAATGGTATCCACTTTTAAGGTTAATTTTTGAGAAAACCTTAAAACTGAACAACTGGTCTAACATATCATCTAAGCGGGGAATTGAAAACTTCTATTTCACTATAATCCTATTGATTGCTCTGCTATCAATGGACATAGACCAAGAGCTATCTTTCTTTGACACCGGTAGAGCTGGAACTATACATGGGCTCATACTCACGAATGTAGCCCCTCTCCAACAACTCTACTACTTGTCACTGCAACTCTTCAGATTCCTTGGGACTGATGTGATACACTGGCCGATTATGTATGCTGGATTCTAAAACAAGGTCGATTTGATGCTAAATTTCTCTTATAGGTAGTAGTCTAGAAGGAAGATCTTTTGGCATCAGGTTAAAAAACTTTGCTAGCAGTTGCTGCACCTCTGCTGGTAAATCTGGATTCACATCTGTTGCACTATTCCAGCAAGGCACCAGAGCATAAACCATGTCTCTACACTCAATCTCAACTAAAAACCTAGACATAGAAAGCAGGTTAGTATTATTGCTTATCGGGATAGGAGTGGTTCCTTTTTAAACACAATTTTCTTCCCTTTAATGCTAAGGGAATATGTATTCTTCCACCCACCATGAATAGCATTGCGATTATACTGCCAATGTTTACCTAACAATACATGACAAGCATCCATAGACACAACATCACACCAAGCATTATCAAAATATTTTCTACTAATTGACAAAGACACTAGGCATCACCTATCTATTGTTACCTCAATGCCTTTATTCAGCCACGATAATTTGTATAGCTTGGGATGCTGATCTATCGTCAACTGCAATTTTTAGACAGCTCTTCAGACACTATATTTTCATAGTTGTCATTATTAGTGATCATCTTACAAACTTTATTTGCAATTATGCAGTCATTTGAAAAATATTAGTTCTTAACCAATTGTCCCCTGAATCACCCTTGGGAGTCAATAGCCTCTTATTAATGACCAAAGTCTCATAACCATCTCCATATAGCACATCTACATCTTCATCATTATCATACATAAGCTCTCTAATCTCCTTAGTTTCGTCTACCATGTCTTCCTCAATTAGGAGATTTTTACCCTTTTGACTAGCAGGTTTCCTACACTCAATCGCTCTATATCCTTGTTCACCACATTTGAAACATTTAATATTTGAGTTAGAAGTACCTTGAGGTGGTTGCAGGGTAGGTTGGGATTCTTGAGGGCAAACTGGTTGACTGCTTTGATTGCTTCTAATCATTGGTATCCTATTTTACTATTTTTCCACAATAAGTGTATGCTGGTATGCTTCAAAAATGATCCATAGCAAGTGAAGGCTGAGGACATCCTGTAGGTGTTATCATAATCCCCCCAAATATCATGTCACCATCTGCTCTTCTGTCTTAGATAAATCATTACAAGGTATTAATTGATAGAACTCCTCTGTGTAATCATTAACTGATCTCATGCCTTAATTCAACTAATGAAGTCATTGAAATAAGGTTTGAGTGTAACCGAAATGAATGAAGTGACCTTTCATCATCTTCTTCATTCTCTCCCAATCCGTGGTCTTAGTCTTGCCCTACTTGTCTCTTGATCACCTCAACTACTCCCACCATGCAGAGGCTCTGCCATTGAGTTTGATGGTGACCAGTTTCATTTTGACACAATCAGGGACTTCCTTATATTCAAAAATATGCTCCACTTTATTCAACCAATCAATGAATCCTTCGGCCTATAATGTACTAGAAAACTCGGGCAGATCTACTCTGAAATTGAGGTCTCCATGATGATCTTCCTGACCATGGTGCTCTCAGAATCGAGCATGATTGTGAAACAAGTTTTTGAAATTGGAATCAGAATCATGATCTTCCACCTCACAATCACCAAAATCTTGCATTGTTAGACGCTGGGTTAACTCTGCGACTTGCCTCTGTAAATCCTCAATTATCACATCCTGAATGTTACGATCATGGTGTGAGACTTCCTTAGTTGGAACCCGTCCATGAGAACCACGACCATGACCATTAGCCATGAAAACTGATAAAATCTCACGAGATGCTGAAGCTTTGATACCAATTGATGCCGGATAGGATAGTGATCATTCTGTAGACTAGTTTTAACAAATAATTTACAAGACAAAAACATATGAGAATCATCCAAAAACACAGACAAACACACAAGAGAATCAAGATAAATCTGCATTATCAGGATGTCTTTAATGTTATGCTTATAAATAATGTAATGTCTACTTTACCCCTTTAAAAACTATTTTCTAATAAAAATTTGCTAAATCTCTTATACCATGCTCTAGGGGATTGTTTCAAACCATAGAGCAGTTTTTCAAGTTTGAAGACATGGTATGGACTATGTGGATTTTCAAACTTAGGAGGTTGCTTATGATACACTTCTTCATTAATGAACCCATTCAAAAATGCACTTTTAACATCCATTTGGAAAAACTTGAAATTCGTATAGGATGCAAATGCAAGAGCATTTTAATAGATTCAATCCTGACAATGAGGGCATATAATTTTTCAAAATCAATTCCTTTTTCTTGGTAGTATCTCTGTTACAAATCTTTCCTTATTTTTTTATTATAATTTCTGATTCATCTAATTTATTCCTAAAGACCCATTTTATGCTATTAATAGACTAATGGTTTGGTCTTGGAACTAAATTCCACAGTTCATTTCATTTAAACTAATCAAACTCCTCTTACATAGCTATAACCTAATTTTTCTCTTTCACAGCCTAGTCTATGTATGTTGGCTCTAATTGTGAGATAAAGGCAAAACTACTATATACCTGCTGATAAAAATATCTAGTCCTAACTTTATCGTATACATCATTAATTACTTGGATTTTAGGATAGGAATGCAAGAACCTCATCTCTAGGTAAGGAATCATTAACTTTTGTATTTACCTTATATATGAATGGTTCAATTTGATATTTAGCTTGAGTTTCTCCTTCATCAATCTTTTTCTTTAATTTTGAATTGTCCTTGTTTTAACTTCTTAACTTTGTTTTCTTTACAAAATTCATCAATTCTTCTTCTTCATCATCTGTGTTGAGACTATGTATGTAGTTTGATGATAAAAAAATGTGTAAATGGCTTGAACTTAAGGTAATAAAATTTTGATAAGATTTTGAGTGCTAGATGAGATCTATAAAGGAGACAAGAAGGGCTAAATAGGTTTTTTGTGGCCACTAAGACAATGCCCTAAAGTCTTGGATTGATAGAGGAGAGGTACATAGGAGAGCTCAAGGTTACAAAGGTCTAGCACTCGTTGCCTTATTGTGTGCTCCAAGTCATGATGTCCAGAGGTCTGCAAAGACTCCACAAGTTTTATAGAGCTTTTTATAAAGACTGTATTCTATAGAGGTGTAGATAGAGGATACTTATAAAGTTCTTTAGAGGCCGCGATCATCTACAGAAGTTTTTGATACAAGAGAGGTTATGTCTACAGAGGTCTATGATGTAATGGTTGGAGAACTTATGTGACGTTTCAAAATAGCTAGATTTCAAATGGCCCTCTTCCAAAAGCTCAAAAGCTCTAAAACTTATAAATAAAAGTTTCATTGAAGAGGAAGAAGATTCCTAAAGGTTCTAACAGCTAAACACATATCAATCAGAAGGAACACAATTAAGTCTCCAAATGTATTCACTTTAAAGCACCCCAACGATTAAAAGAACTTAAAGCTACATCAAGTCCATCTTAGGAGGAGTTCGAAACAAACTAATTTTATTGTTTATTCTTCACATTTAAGCTTAATTTGTGTATAAGTAAGTCTAGCAAGAGGCGTTACTTTTGTACAACTTTTATTTTAGGTTTTTGGGTCATCTACTATAAGGAAGGGAATCTTTGCAAGAGAGTAGTGTAAAGAGTTTGTTAGTAAGCTTAGAAAAACAAACAGTGTAGAGTTTCTAGTAAACTCAGAGAAATCAAGTGGTGTAAGAGTTATTGGTGATCTTTGAATACCAAATGAGGTGTGATTCCACTAATGAATAGTGGAACCCAAGGTTGGGGATACTTTAGAGAGTAGAGAGATGTTAAGAGGGCCCAAACCACTATAATCTTTGGGTGTTTATTATTATGTGTGCTTGTTTACTTTCAATGCCGTTCTTTTTCTGCACGTGCACAACCATTTGATTCCCAATCTTGCTTGGTTTCATGTTTTCCATACACCCTATTTTGGGACCTTAAATTAGCATTAAACTCAATCTTGACAATTGGTATTAGACCAGGGCACTAAAATTGGGATTTAAATATTTTAATATCTACCTCAATGTGATCTTGTATGACAAACAATTTTGGTGAAATCAGGAAGGGTGAATCGACCATTAAACCTTTGTATTTTGATGGGGAGTTGTAACTATTAGAAGATCCAAATGAAAAGCTTTTTCATTACCAATCATCATAAGTTGTGAAAGATTGTAAGGGAAGAAATGATGCTCTCCTCCTTAGAGGAGAGTAAGTAGACTAACAAGGACATTAGAGGAGTTAAATTAAATGCTAAAGCTAAGAATGTTCTATACTATGCTCTCTCTCCTTCTGAATTTGAAAAAGATATCCTCATGTAAAACTACTAATGAAATTTGGAACCATCTACAAGCAGTTCATGAGGGAATAAGCTAAGTGTAGGAAACTAAAATCAATTTGCTTGTCCATGAGTATAAAATGTTAGACATGCTTAAGGATGAGTCTATTTCTGAAATATTTTTTAGATTTTTAAGACTCACTAATAGCCTGAGAAGTTTAGGCTAAGAGATTTCTTATACTCAGCAAGTCTAAAAGATATTAAGATCTCTTTTGAAGTATTAAATACCAAAAGTTATAGTAATTGAAGAGGCCAAAGACTTGAATAAGATCTTTGTTCAAGAAATGGTGGAGGGTCATTAATGACCCATAAAGTTTGGAAGAACGAAAAGGAAAGAAAAAAGATGAAGATGGTTTATGGATTTGAAAGTGTAGAATCTTCATATAGTGAGGGGGGAAAGGAGAATGAAGAGTTCATAAAAACCCTCTATAGGAAAATTAGAAATTGGTTGAAGAAGAAGAAAAAGAAAAGTGTAAATTTAAAAGAATATTGTAAATGTAAAATAGAACAAGAAGATAATGAAAAGGAAGAAGAAAACATGTATTATTATATAGCTACCTTCCAACTAGAGCCATAGAAATAAGCTCCTCGACTGTGGAATAACAACAAACATTATTTAGTTTGAGTGAACCAAAGGCTAAGCAAGTAAAGATATTATAATTCTAATCTTAAACTTCGCAGTTCTTTTACTTTAGCGTTCATAACTTTATCTCTCATAAGAGAATCATCTTACATATGGTTATATAAGAAGAGCTTTAAGATCAATCATTAATGCTTAGGCTATAATGAAAAACATATGAGCTAGATGAATTTGGTTTGAATACGAGAAATGAAGTTTTCAAATATGCATTTTAGAAGGAGGAAAAGTTCAAAACCTCATTTCAAAAGTTAAAATCTTAAATCCATAACTCCTAAACCTTTTTTATTATAACAAAAAGGGGGAGAATGTTATGGCTTGTTTTTGATTTGATGGAAAATGATATGAAAAGGGGGAGAGCTAAACCTTTTTAAATTTTTTATGGTGGAAAATATGGACTATCTTAGCATATGAGTAGAAATGAAACAAGCTCCCAAAGGCTTATTGAATAAGATAAATAGGGGAGTTTACTTAGTTCATTAGCATGGCTTTTATTGTCATAAGTTATCCAGTTTTGTCATCATACAAGAGGGGGAGAATGTTGAGACTAGGTGTCTAGTTTTGATAATAATAAAACTTGTAAATGACTTGAACTTAAGCTAATGAAGTTTTAATAAGATTTTAAGTGATAAAGAAAACTTATAGAGGAGACAAGAATGGCTAAATAGGTCTATCAGGACCACTGGAACAATATTTTGAAGTCTTGGACCAATAAAGGAGAGCTATAGCTGAGAGCCCAAGGCTGTAGAGGTTTGTAGCACTCACTGCCTTGTTGGGTGCTCTAAGTCATGACATCTAAAGGTCTATAGAGACTCTACAAAGTGTAAAGACCATGTTCTATAGAGGCTAGACTTATAGAGTTCTTGAAAGGCTGCAATCGTCGATAGAGTTTTTCAATAGAGGAGAGGTTTGTTAGAATCGTTATGCATGATTTTGATGACAGCAAGACTTGTATTAAGATAAAATTTATGCTAATGATACATGTGTTAAGAAAACTCGAATTGTGAATAATTATTCTTGGAACGTATGCATGCTTACATAAGTTTAAATTATGCAAGTATATATTCATGATGCATTCAATCTTGCTTATTATATGTTGGAACATATGTTCTCACTATGCTTCATAGAGTTATAATATTATGTGCTAGAATGAAGATGTCTATTATCCTTGCTTCACATTATGTGCAAATTATATGAGGAGAAATACATTATGATATAATGATAAATTTCAAGGCTAACAATATGGTAATTGCAAAAAATCCCAAGTACGGGATTGCAACCACCTAGCCCAATCATCTTCTTCATTTTAGAAGAGTTAAATTGAAGTTCACATTTCAAAAGAAAAGGAAAAAGAAAACAAAGGTTTCAAAATGTGCTATAGGGAGTTTGCTTTGTTCAAAATTTGACTCAATCTAAAGAGATTGTCATGGACAAATGCAAAGCAAAGACAGAAGCAAGCTCAAGATGAAGCCAAGGTCAAGGAGTAGAAAGCATTGATATAACTTCAGACAATCCAAAATGACCAAGCCAAAGTTTGTCCAAGACTAAGCAGAATAAAAAACCTCGCCAGGAACTCAAACAAAGATGAATGACAGAGAAACTTTGTCTAATTATCATAAAATGAGGAGACTTTGTTCGGCTAAAAGAAGATGAGAAGTAAAAATGAACTTTGCCTAAATCACTAGAAGCCCATACAAATGTGAGCAATGAGAAGGAACTTCGTTTGACTGATGAAAGATAAAGATTAACTTTGTCTGATATTAACTTCGGACAAATGTAGAGCAAGAAGAGTTTGTTTGACTTTGTTTGAATGAGAGAAGATGAAAAACTAAAGAAATCTTTGTCCAATCCTAGTACGACTTTGTCCGCGCTATCAAAATTTGTTTGAAATTAACTTCGAACAAATACCATGAGAAGAAGTTTCAAGAAAAATTATCTGAGATTAACTATGGAAGAATGCATAAAATTAAATGTCATGCCTTTGTCCGAAATTAATTGATATGTAATTAATCCATAGCAGCAAAACGACATCTGTGCTCATGCTTTTGGTATGTAGAATCGATCAATCACCATTTTTCGCAATAATTGGCGCTGCAGGCTTTCCAGCTATGACAAGTCAAGCTGGAAGAAGAATATTTCTATAATAGCTTATCTTCTTCTCTGCCAAGAAACAGGTTATAGACTTTCCAACTATTTAAGACCAATCAGAAGCAATGCATTCCAATGGGAGAAATTTAGAATGATCTTCTACATTCAATGTTGCTCATTATAACACCCAAGGTGTTAATTTTAGATAACTATGCATGTAAATACATTGTAATTATTTCTTGCTAATTATATATGGGGATGAATTGAAGTGGGGAAATGTAATGTTACAACGAAAGGACTTAAATGTACATGCATTTCCTATGGATTCAATAAGTTTTATAAGTCATAGGTATATATGCATATATGACTTGGTTTTAAGTTAATTGGGGTAAAATTTAAGGTGCAGTTATGTCATAATTATGTAGAAGAATGAATGGTGTATTGTTCATAAAGTAGTTATATAATCATTTTTAATCTATTTTCATGATGTATGAAAAGGAAAATAAACTGTTGGTCCCTTACAAAATGGTAGCTCAGGAGGGGGTGGGG
>JAYJMB010002219.1:0-15556 GCA_036873735.1 Pouteria campechiana
GGTCATGACGTTCCGTTCGCATTTCGTTTCTTCCTCATTATTTACTATGCCTGATCTGACTTCTTGAGCGCGTCCTCAGCGACCTCGAACAATTATCTATACTTAAAAGAATATTTTTCATATAAACTTTTAATTGTTTTTCCAAAGTTTTATCTTCAAGATTTACTTTATTAATCTTTTTTCTTATTTTTTCTGGACATTTATTAGTATAATGGCCAATTTTGTCACATTTATGACAAGTTACATTAGGTTTGTCTTTGATAGATTTTTTCTTTCTTTTAAATATTTTTTTGGGATTTTTATAGTATTCATCTTTATTTTTCCTCATAGGTTTATCTCTTTTTATGAATCTTTTAGAAGATTTTTTCCTTTTACATCCTGAACAAGATGTCTTGAATTTTTCAAAACCAAATTGTTCACAAAATGATCCTAACTCTTTTCTATTTCAAATATTTTCTTTTTTAAGTTTTTCTTTAGTTTTTAAATCATTACATAATGATATTCCTACTCAGTTTATACAATTTATTATATCTCCATAAGTAAGGTTTTCCCATTTGGTTATGCCTCCTTGGGCAGTTCTTATAGCTTCTTTTACTTATCTATTGAAGGATGAAGGTAATCCATCAACAAATCTTTCTTTCCAATAATTAGCATTTGCATCATTTCTTTGTAGGAATTTAGTTATATATAAGTCTTTATAATACCTGAATTTAGATAAATTTCTACATTTGAAGTTGTTAAGAAATTCTGTTTCTCTTTCTTCAAGAATAAACATATCCCCTATAAATGCCTTAGCAATTGTGTAGATTAATGTTGCTATAGCATCTGATTCGGGTGGAGTTTCATCCTTTCGCTTATCTTTATCATCTATTTTTATATGTTTAACATGTTTTTAATATAATTTTTATTTTCTTCTGTTAAGACATTTGTCCACCATCCTTTAAGGGCTCCTACGAAACCTTGGGTTAAATATATACATGCTTCTTTTTCACTTAAACCATCGGAAGCATAGGCTGTTGCGGCCATGGTCATTTTATGGAGAACATTTATGATTTGGTATTCTGACATTCCATCAATATTCCAGATATAAATGGCTCCGGATGAGAATTTGTTTTGAACGATTTGAGGAGTTTCCTCAAAAAGCATAGTAGGAAAGGTGTTCTTGTGGCAATAAGGTTTAGATGGATTTTTCTAATTTTATTTAGATTTAAACCTTCTAATAGGGTTTATGTCTTCTATTTTAGAATCTAATTTTGAGTTATTAAACTAATTTTCTAAAGTTTCTATTTCATCTTCTGAATCATTAGATTCTTCAGTATCTATTTTTTCTTCATTTTCACTTTGTGAATTCTCACGTAAGGTATTTATTTGTTGAGTTTTGGATGTTTGTCTTATGTCTAGTAGTTTTAATCTATTATTTATTTCTTCTATGAAGTTTCTATTTTTAAGAGGTTTTAATTTTTCTGTTCTAAATAATCTTAAAGTTTCTGTTTCAAAATTAAGCATTGGTTTTTGAATCTTTGATTCTGTAGTTTTTACGTCTTGTAATTTTCTATCTATTTTTCTAGGTGTTTACCCATTATATCCAAATAATTATTTATATAATTATTTTTTTGAAATATCTTTTGGATATCTAAACCAGTTACTGGTTCTTTTTCATCAATTCTATCTCTAAATGGTGTAGAGATTATTCTCTTACCATTTTGTAGTTTAACTATATATCTAATAGTTGGTGGATATTTATCCATTTCTATTTCTCCTTTTTCTAGACTCTCCCATATAGGGTTTATTCCTGTTATATAAGGATAAGATGATATATATTTAGTATAGTTCTTTTCAAACCATTCAAAGAAGTTTATATTTAAAACTATACCATTCTTCTTGAATTTTATTCCTTTCAATTTTATCGAATGTCTTAAAGAACCATTGTCTTTTATTTTTATTATTTTTTAAGTAAAATTCTTTTCTAATAAATTTTTTTATTTCAAAAGTTTCTTCTATAATATTTATAGCTGGGTCGAATTCATGGGGTTTCCCTTCTATTTCTGTCAGGGTTGAACTGTTTGGTCCTACAGATTCAGTTTTAGCTTTAACATATATGATATCTTGGATATTAGAAGTACTATATCTTACTTCTTCTATTAGTGTTTTAGAATTATTTGGTCTTCTAACCTTTTAGATAATCTAGAAGATAAACTTCTAATTATAGGGGTTTCCAGAATAGTAGATCTAAATTCTAGTTCTACAGTTCCATCTTGATATGTTATTGATCGTTGGATCTATTGATTTTCTATTATTGGATTTTGAGGTTTCATTATTTCATTTAGCTTTTAGGATTCTGGAAATTTAACTAGATCCCATTTAATGGTTTTAGGAATCATTTTCCTAGTTTTCCTAGGATATGATTATAGTAACATAGTTTCTCTTGGGTTGTGTCTCCTCTGTTTGACTCCTTGGATAAAGGCCGATTTTGAGAGCTTGTAACAGAATCTATATATTATTACTAATGGTAAAGATCCTTATTACATTTCTATATTTGATGTTTTTATTAATAGAGTTAAGGCTTTTATTATGTTTGCATCTTTTAATGCTATTGTGAAATTAGAAAAAGCATTGAAGTAGACTGTTCCATCATATAAGTTGGTTTCAATGGTTCCTAATTGAGAATTTTCCCATATAGTATGTCTAAAGTCATTTAGACTAGTTAATATAGCAGCATTCATGCCATTTCTAGATAAGGGTTTTATGGCTACTTGAACCAATCCAAAATGAATATAATTATATTTGCTTTTAATGTGTTCTTCAATTAATTTCAAGTTTATTAACTGAAGTTTTTCAAAGTTATTTTGGAGTGGGATTGTCTCTTCAATAGTTCTTATATTTAATGTGAATATATTTAAGAAGCTACCTTTTTGGTAGATAGTTTTTATTGGAACATGAGGAATCATATAATTAGAATTATTCTGACTAATATTTTCATAAGAAATTTCTCCACTATTAGCTTCATTTTCTTCTCTAGAAGAAGAGAATGATGCTTTAGACATCTGTTTTCTAAAGATTTCCATTTTTTTAATATTAGTCACAATAGTTTCTTAAATCTTTTAAATATCAAATCACTATCAACGAAATTACCCCTACTGAACTTATCAATGGAAACCTGCCTGAAATGCCAGCTTTACAGGAATGCGATTGTGGTTGCTCATGTTTCACTGATATTCTTGGATTTAGAAAACTACTATATTAATAGTAAATTAATGGAGATCCTTAGAGAGATAGTGAATAGTCTCTCCTGCATACATGTATGTATGTAAATAGATATATACATATATATATATATGTACATATATGTATATATATGCATATGTATATGTATATGTGAGGAGCTCATGCTCGCGTGCTTTGCCACGTGAGGAGCTCACGCATCACTCCGGAGACGTCGTAATCACCCAGCCAACCATGCCCGTCGTCACCCCCATCATCATCTCCGTCTGAGTAATTTGGCAACTTCATCAGCCACCGGTGGCTAGCAGAAGATAGAGAGCCAAGCAGTATCACTGGCAGCAAAGAAGTTGCAGTTGTAGTGTTGTCGACGACGAGGAAGAAGGGTGCATTAGCACCCTGTCCTTCATCTTTCGGTGACCGAAGGTAAAGATCCAGCGCGGTGAAATGTTGTCAAGCATCAGGACGTCGACGAAGATGTTATGGTCGGAGCGGATCAACCGTTTAGTGGTTGGATGGCAGCATCGCAGCAGCACTTTGCAGCTAAAACCAATGGGTTTTCCGCGTTTGTTCAAATTCTCCGGCGACCAGAGAAGATAATCTGGTGCAGCGAAATTAGCATCGGCGTTGGAACAAAGACACCGAGCTTCTGACCGGAGCAGATCGACCTTCCAACGATCGGACGAGGACAGCCCACTTCCTTCCCCGATCTGTCGGAAAAATGGAGATGGCGGCATCGACGACGGTGAGCGACAATAGTAGATATTGGCTAATTCCCCTCACCTGAATTTGCGACACCAGCTTACATTCGTTGGCAGCATTCCACGATCGATGATGGGTAGCATCATTGGCAGATAGGAAGACAACAGAGAATGGCAGTTGAGCTTCGCTTGCAGGAGTTGCCATGGAAAAATCATTGGCAATGTCACCTTCTTGGCAAAGAATCGAACGTCAAATGGGTCTGGTCTTCCTTGGCAGAGAGTGTTGATGCTAGGCACTTTTGGCATTTAGTTCGGGCCGATAGAGGTGCCATGGGGAAGAGCTCCGATGGCGATGCAAAACAGGGAGCGACAGAAACAACCGTGACTAGTCTTCTTCCCCAGCCAGACAGAGTTGCTATGGGAGAAAATGCTTTGGCAAAACTTCAAGTTTAGAAAGATGGGTCTGGATCAGGTTGGTGTAAACCACTCAAGTCGGCCAAAGTGGAGAGACCGTCGGTTGTACAGTCATAAACCAGACAAACAAAACATATTTAGCAACTAGATGAACAAAACATCTTCAATGTGGTGACGACCTCTCTGGTAGTGTCAACGCTTTGGTAGACTTATGAAATGGTAATCATGAACTCGAGTTAAGATGTCGTGCAGCTAGAAGCAAACCTACACAACCAAGTAGGAAACACTCCGCACAGCCAAGACAAAATCCAAACCGTGTAGGCAATGTTTCTAGGCCGCATCATCTCACTGAGCCAAAACCACCAGAGCATGAGCCCGCGCAGCTGAGACACTTCATAACTTGCGCAGGTGAAACACTTTACAAACCGCGCAGCCCGCACACCTAAAGCATTTTCCAAAATGGCATAGCTAAAGTAGCTCCCATCTACACAATTGAACGGATGGGAAGACCGCAAGCAGAGCAAAGACGCTGCTCTCTAGTTGCACAAGTAAAGTCGCGCAAGCAAGACATTCTTCCTCCACTGCTCAATTGGAAATTCTACCAGCATAAATTGAGCAAACGACAGGGCAGCAAGACTAAAGAGCAGAATTCCAGCAGCAAGCCATGCCTGGTTCCATTGCCTAGTAGTGTAGGCAATACCAAAGTAATGAGTAGCATATCATTTACTTAGGACACATCCAAAAAAAAAAAATCAAGCCACGACTGTGAATTTGGAGAAATTCCAATCAAATGAGACTACATAAAATGCACGCTACAAATAATTTAAGAAGAATTTACATTTCAATACACTATTACAAGTCCAACTCGTTAATTGGAAATTCATTTAGATTTTTAGTGGATGATTTGAAAATTCCATAGCTTGTATGGCTTGTGCCAAAAACTTTGACAGGGTCGGAGCTTCATGAAACCGAAGCGGCCAAGAGACGAACACTTAATCCACATTGTTTACTAAGATTAAATTTAGAATTAAGTTGAATGTCAGCTTGATGATCTAGATCATGGGAGTAATACATCATCCCACCTTGCTACATGCAATTGTTGAGACAATCATGACAATCCCGATTGAAATCCCAGGATGGGATCCACCAGTAGAATATATGCATTGGACATGATGAGGTTGCCAAAAGCATTTCAATATTCTCAAGTGGACTTGGAATTAAAATTTCAAGACAAAAATTACTAAATAAGCAAAATTCTTGAGTATTTTGGTAGAGTGGTATTTCCAAAAAACCAGAAAATCCATGCCAAAAACACTAAAAATGGGGTAGAAAAAGCCCACTTAAAGTAAAACTCCATTCGGTTCCTTTACCAAGTAGAATAAGTGGGCCAAGTAGAATAAGTGGGAAGATCCTAAAATGCCCCCACTGGTGAAGTTGGCATCCCCAGAATGCCTCTAAGTTGGAGTCGAAATTCCCAAACTATCCAAATGGTGAAGCTGGGCACATTTTATTGGAATTCCCAAACTACCCGAATGGTGAAGCTGGGCACATTTTCCAAGAGTTCCTAAAGATGCCCCCATGTTGAAGCTGGAATTTCCAAGATGCCCCCACTGGTGAAGCTGGGTACATTTTCCAAGAGTTCCCAAAAATCCCCATGTTGAAGTTGGAATTCCCAAATTGCCCAAATGATGAAGCTGAGCCCATTTTTTAAGAATTCCCAAAATACCCCCACATGTGAAGCTAGGCACATTTTCTAGGAATGCCCAAAATGCCCTCATGTTGAAGCTAGCATCCCAATAATGCCCCTATGTTGGAGCTGAAATTCCTAAACTACCGCAGAGGACCTCAAGCTTATAAATACCCCTCCCTCTTCTTGTTAAACGGAGATTTTTGAAGAAGAATTCTTTAGAGAGATTCTGGAGGAGGAGCTTGAGGAGTCTTCAAGAGACAAGAATTCTTTAAACCTTGATTAAACCATGTAATTGCCCCATAAATCAGGAAATTAATGATATTGTCCTAAATTAACTAAGAACTATCATTAACACTAATCATTATCATTAGTGTTAATCACAATTAAGCTTAATTAACTCAAAGTATAATTAGGCTTAATTCATGTAACCTGGATCTTCAATCTCTCATAGTATAAATGGCAGAGATCGCCCGCTTGCAGTTTTCTATGGGATATTGGAAAACACAACTCACCAACTCATTCAAAAGCTTAAGTCTATGACCGAGTCACTGATCATGACTCATCAAGTCACTGAGTCATGACTTACTCAGTCAAACCTTAGCAAACATCACTCATTGACTTATCCTAAAGCTTAAGTCTAGGATCGAGTCACTGAGTCATGACTCATCGAGTCACTAAGTCAAACCTTAGCATATACTATTCATCAAAAGAGCTAAACCCAGTCAACTTGGCCCACTCTTCCTAAGCTTCTCATGGGTAATTGAGAGAGCCGAGCTAAACCCAGTCAACCTGGCCCACTTTCCTAAGCTTCTCATGGGTAATTGAGAGAGCCGAGCTAAACCCAATCAACCTGGCCCACTCTTCCTAAGCTTCTCATGGGTAATTGAGAGAGCTGAGCTAAATCTAGTCATCCTGGCTCACTCTTCCTAAGCTTCTCATGGGTAATTGAGAGAGCCGAGCTAAACCTAGTCAACCTAGCCCACTCTTCCTAAGCTTCTCATGGGTAATTGAGAGAGCCAAGCTAAACCCAGTCATCCTGGCCCACTCTTCCTAAGCTTCTCATGGATAATTGAGAGAGCTGAGCTAAATCCAGTCAACCTGGCCCACTCTTCCTAAGCTTCTCATGGGTAATTGAGAGAGCCCAGCTTAATCCAGTCATCCTGGCCTACTCTTCCTGAGCTTCTCATGGGTAATTGAGAGATTCGCTAAACCCAGTTAACCTGGCCCACTCTTTTTAAGCTTCTCATAGGCAATGAGAGAAGCTTAACCAAATCAAGGTCACCTATTTTCTTCTGATCTCTTTCAAGCCTAAACACAATAGAGATCACCTAGTCCTGAGCTCTATTGGGATATGCCAATTGGGTTATAAAACATCTACTGTCTCTATGGTTTCTTACAGTCTAAACACAATAGAGATCACCCTGTCTTGATTCCACCTAGGACAAACTAATCGGATCAAAATACTCATTTTCTAAGTTGACCAAGTATCTAGCAACCCAGTCTAGAACCGTGTCATCCCATCCGCCCATTGACTTGAGGCGATCTCTTAAATATCAAGTCATCGCAATGTGCTCGGCGGTCTCAAAAATAATACACATCTATTTTGAGAGAGAGTGTGTTTTATTTTTGGATTCCTAAGATGTATTGTACTTCTCCTTTTAATCAAGGGTTTTCTCCCATTGTGAAGATGTAATTAGGACCACTTGTGGTCTGGGATGTGAACATACAATTTTTCTATTGTACACAGCAAGTTTAATCAATTGAGGACAATCAATAAAAATGGAAATTGTTTGATTCATTGCAAAAATGAAAAATCTTATAGTGTTATTCCATTTTCTTATTTCTTCCTGTTTTTGTACTTGTTACAAAAATGGTGAATCCGACATGAAACATACCACCCTTCATCTTTAAGGAAAAGTAATACTTGTGCATCTTAGAGACTTTTTTCTTTGATGAAACTGACTAAGCTCTTTTGTTGCTCTTTGCAGATCTTTGGTCATTTCCATAACTTATTCTCATTCTTCTCTCGAGATCAATCCTAATGGTAAGCTCACTCGCTTTCAGATTTTTACCAGGTGGCGGCTTCACTATCAACACCTCACATAACTTTGACAGGAGTGTTCCCCACTCCTTCATTATGGTGCCGAACGGCCTTGCACTTGCCATCTACAAGATGGATGTGATTTTGATTTTCCCCTCGCTGGGAGCTACATCAGCAACCTCCTGAGCAGTTCCAGCAGCATTGGAGGCTACCCTAGCGCCTCCAAAAGTGACTTCTATTGACTCAACTTTCAACAACAAGATTGAAAAGAAGCACAAGAAAAATAGGAGGTAGAGGAGAAAAACTATTTTCCCTCATGCTCCTAGGATTGTTAGAGATGACTTTGTCTGCAATACCATCCCAAACTTCCTAAAGACTGGGAGTACTCAGGTCTCTGTTTCGATAAAGTAGAAGAAGGTTATAGCTATCGACCTTGCCAATGCAATCAAGGGAAGACAGAAACGAGCTCTCGTCAATCCCAAACCTACTGGCCCCTTTGGAAGGAATGCACAGAGTGAAGTTTTCAAGGGTTATGTTCAACCTGCCAATGGAACTAGAAGACGGGCGGTGAAGAAAGGAAAGTCCAAGAAGAGGTCAACCCGCAGGTTGACCATTCAAGAAAAGAAAGAAGGATGGAAGTTGCCATCTGAGAAGCACACTGCAATAGTAAGAAAACCATCTCCATCCTAGGATAAATATTAGGAAAGCAATATGTTCTTTACTTTAGCCAATCTCTCCTGCTCTCAGAGAAGGGAGATTGACAGAACAGGCACCTTACAGATGCCAAGGAAGGCATCGAAGGTAGAGAAGAGAGAAAGAAGGGCTGATTCTAGTAGCCCAAGGAAAAGGGACCAGAAGAAGAGGAAAGTACAACCTGTTAATGTCTGCACCACTTCGGTCAATGGGGACTTATCGTTGGCATCGCCTAGCCCACCTCGTCAGGGAATCATCATGAGGTTGATGGCTAGATCCATGGTGCCTCCCCCAATATTTCACTTTCTATTAGAAGATGCTGGAAAAGAAGATCAAGTGTCTATATCTCCCCGCCAATTGATGCACAGACATCAATTTATCCCAACAGTCATGTCTTACATGGCAGAGGGAAATCTAGCTCCCACTTCCATAGAAGAGATAATGCGATGATTAGAACTACTTGAGACTAAAAATCAGCAGTTAAGAGAGGCATATGCACAACAGAATGCTGGCCAAACCTCCAATCCTGGTCAACCATCCAATGCTACACGTACCCTCAACCTTCCCTCCATGGGAACGATTATGCCACAGGGACCGTTCATCTTTAACCTGCCAAGAGGAGATCCCCTAGGACCGGATGCCTCCCCCTCGCCTCTCCCATTGCTTCACCTTGATGGCTGCCCAATATTAATGTTCATGCATAGCCATTTGGTGTGAACGTCCCACCATAACTGTTTGGCGCAAATGTGCACGCACAACCATATTAGATGAACCTGGATCCCATGGCACACTTTAATAAGATGATGAATGACTAGATGGTCCAATAACAAATAAACCTGCCTTTTCAAGTGCCAAACATTTATCATCGACCTTATCCGTTAGAGATCAAGAACAAGCCCTTCCCACCAGGCTTCCAAATAATAGACTTTCATACATTTGATGGAACAAATAATCCCCAGCACCATCTCACTCTCTTCAATCTCAAGATGGGAAACTAGCATCATCTCACTCTCTTCAATCTCAAGATGGGAAACTATATTGTCTATCACAATCTCTGCTTGAGATTATTTGGCTCATCACTCAAGGGACCAGCATTCCAGTGGTATTTGACACTTCTAGCAGGGTCAGTCAGGACCTAGAATGACATGCAGAACCTATTTCTGGCAAGGTTCTTTGTGACTAAAAAAGACATGACATTAGCTGACCTCTCCCTTATGAGGCAAAGGGATGATGAATCGGTAGAGGAATTCATCTCTCACTGGCAGAAGAGGCCAGCAAATGTCAACCTTAATAGGGGAGCAAAGAGTTCACCTATGCCACAATGGCATTAAGGTTGACCTCACAATCCTGGTAAATGAGTAGATTGCCACTTTTTGAGAGTTGGCCAATGAGGCAAGCCGAAAGGAACACCTCCTTTCCCTCTCTGGAAAAAGTAAAGCCCAGGATGATAAGCAAAAAGAAAATACTTTCTGGTCCAAAAAGAAAGAATATGAAAGAAGCAAACAGAACACCTTTGTTAACACCACTAAGACCAAAACTAGTGGTAATGATAGATAGTCGAAGAAAAGGGAGATTTCAGAACCAAAATACCAATACTCTAATGAGGAAGTGGTACCAATCCTATTGGGGCTCATTCAATCAGGCAATATAAGGCTACCGAAACCCCTGTTCCCAGCAGAGGTGGATAAGGTAAACCACCCCCTGTACTGTCATTATCATCGGGGTATCAATCACCCAACGATTAAATGTAAGGTAGTGAGGAGAACTATTAATCATTGCATGAAGAGTGGAATAATTACACCAAAGAAGGATGCGCAGGCAACATCCAACAACATATCAGTGAAAGAAATTCTCGATTTAGCAATGCTGGAATAGGAATCTGAGCATCGGTTCTCGAAAGCCTTTAGTCGAGAGGTGCAGAAGAAAGTCATGGTCAATGATGAAGGTTGGGATCTTGTCTGCCCAAAAGACATCCCAAAAGTCCCGTCCACGAGACGTAAGGGACAAAACCATCAGATCAAACATGTAAAGTAGAAAGAAATGGAAGAGCATCTAAATGACTTATTCCCACATCCTAAAAGGATACACCCCTGGCCGTCATGGTACCAGCCATACATCATTGGGGATTACCTCCAGCTTGAGAGGTTTAAACCCTTCTACAAGAATATGGTGGGGAAAAAGAAGGAAAGAGCCTGCCTTGCTCAAGGGTGTCCAGAGCTCTATGCTTGGGAGCCATTGTCGTCGTTTTCATCAGCTACAAATGAAGTATGAATGACATTTTGAGATAAATTGCCAAACTTGGAAACTGGGGATGACCCAAGCTCTGATGAAGATAATCCATTTGAATATCCGATAATAGTGTCTTGTTATCACATTGGCGAAGGAGAAGCCTCCACTAGCTAGCCAAACAAGAAGCGAGAATGCTCTCGTAGAAGGCGCTACTACCAAAGAGAGCACCGACGCCAAGGTTTCACCATATTTAAAGTCGGTGATTCGCCAGTCACACACCTCCTTCGCTATGTTGATGAGCGTTGTGGAGAAAATTCAAACCTCGCAAAGATGCATCAAAATTTTCAAAGATCACTCTCCTCGAAAGTGAAGAAGAATTGGTTCCAAACTCAGGCAGTTCAGGGTGCCAAAGATTGGGTTCCCTTACAAGATATGTTCCTGCTACGCTTCCTTTCCAAAAGAAATGAAAGAATCAAGAAGTCTCTCATCAATTGGGATCAACATTATGGCGAGAACACGGCTAATTATTTTCACAAATGGAGGGACGCTGCTTGGAGCAATCCACAATCGTTTGATCACCCAGAGGTAGAAGAAATCCATCTTTACATAGCAAAAAGGGCCTATTTCCACCATTGAGTGCCATCTAACTTCATAGAGGCATTTAATCAAGCCAAAAAGAAGAAAATTAGAGTAATGGATGACCAACCAAAGGAAAAAGTGTTCATCGAATCGTACATTGCGAGGGTCCTTGAATACTTACACTACATGAGGGCCCCTATTTTAACGATCATTCCAGAAACTAAACAAATTTGTTACTTAGGATGACTCATGATAAAGTTATTCAAAGAAAGCTGCAAGGCCGTGATCGGACATTTATTCCAGTATCAAGCCCTAATGCGAATGATGTCGCAAAGCGAGGCATATGAAATCAGGAGCTTCCCATTTTCATTGGCCGATAATAGTAATGCCCTAAAGTGGATTGCAACATTGCCAGTCGAATTGTTTAGATCTTGGGAGGCGTTGTCTGAAGAATTCATACACAGATTCCATGACTACACCTCTTAGTTCTCTAAAGCACAAGTGCGAGGAATTCACCCTCTTGAAGGGGAACATCTTTATGATTTCACCTTGAGATGGTGCAATGTTCACCTTTATTGCCCCTTGTTGCAAGAAGAAAGACTCATAATTTGGGAATGCATCATCACATTAGGAAAGGCCTTTCCATTACCTAAAGAAATATCTACTTCATTTCCCAGACTGCTCAAGCTACTGAGCCAGGAATCATCAGAACCTATGGAGGTATCTTGCAACATGACCAATATCATGCCAAATGAAGAGAATGCACCACAAGAAGCATCTAAGTCATTGGAACCAATGGCCATATTGCGATCCGGGAAGACCACAACTCAGGAAAAAGGAATGGCGCCAGTGCAAGAAAAGCCAATGCCTAAAATTCCTTGTCCCCCTGTTGAAGAAAGGGAAGCTCCAGAACTAACGAATAAGCCAAATTATGATGTCGTTGCTCACCTGCGTAGAATCCCGGTGAGACTGAGCATATACGATGCATTTCAGCTCTCTAAAGAGTCTTGGCAAGTGCTCATAAATGCGCTGTTAGATGAGTCCATCAAGGACTGATACCAGGCAGAGGTTGCTAATACGGTTGAATGTAACTAAACTATCACTTTTACAAATGATGACTTATTGCTTAGAAATACAAAGCATAATCGTCTATTGTTTGTAAGTGACGATTTATCGGGAGAGAGGATTAACCACATTATGCTGGATTCAGGATTTGCGATAAATATTCTCCTACTAAAAGTACTGAAGCGTATTGGGATGTGCCCATCCATTCTCAAAAGCAGCACTATTGTGATTCAAGGCTTTAACCAAGAGAGTCAAAGAACTATGGGGACTATCACCTTAAGTCTTGATATTCAAGGATTCTTCACAAAATTCAATTGTCATGTCATCAATGCACCAACATCTTACAATCTGTTGCTCAGGAGTCAATGGTTGCATCGATACCAAGTTGTGGCATCCATGATGCACTAATGCTTTAAGTTCTACCAGGATGGCATAATGAAGCGCATCTCGGCTGATGTACGACCATTCATGATTTCAAAGGCATTCTTCTTAGAAGCCCAATATTATGAGCTGACACCGAATGAACCAGAGCAGCCAAAAAAATTGGCCAAGCCGACCATAGATAGAAGACAATAACCATTTACTGCTAAAAGACAAGGGTCAACATCACAAAGACCGTTATCACAGGCTGTACCTCCACAGGCAGTCCCGTCCCCAGTAACTCCACCACAAATGGCTTCACACTTCAAAATTGCAACAGGCATTTCACAAGAAGATAAGTTAAAACTCATGAAAGAGCTAGGAGTGCTCCAAATAGATGATGATGATGTAGAAAAATCATCAGTTCAGTATCCACAACCGTTGCAGCACCAGATCACTCCTCTTGCACCAACTCCGCCAATTCAGAATATATTCAATTGGTGGCCAGATGCAAATTTCTCAACTCCACAATCTTTTACCTTTCAGGCTGACATCGATGCTAAAACCACTTGGAAGATGACACGAAGGATGATCGGCCAGGCCATTAATAGGCAGGGGGCAAGCCATACCTCCACCAGTTGGATTTTACAAGAATCAAGTCGCCAACTCTTTGCGAGCTTATATGTTGCCACATCTGGCACCAGTCAAAAACACCCAATTCTGGATCAATACCCCAGGCTCAAAGAGGACAGCAACTACTCCAACATTATCACCTTTAGCATCAAGCTACTCTCAAGTGGTCTCAAAGCCAACGCAGCTCTTGCATTTTGAGATCAACACTGCGAGCACCAGTCAAGCAAAGCAAGAGACATCGTCCAATCTTAGCACCAAAAGCAGTAAATGGGAGATCGGAGGAGAAAAATTACAATCCCTATTGGTCGAATACAAATAGCCGAGTCAGAAATCATTCAGGGCAAAGAATCTGAACTGCAATCCCAAGCAGAAAGAGGAAGATTAGTATTTAAAGAGATGAGTTTGCCCTATGGACAATGTCGTACTTCTAATCTTCTAACCAAGAAATTCCTGTTGGCTAAAAATTTTTAGAAATTCAATAAGGGATGCAGAAGTATGATTGACCTCCTCGGTATTTATCCTAATGAATCTTATATGTTGGTAACCAATTTGCTCATCCCGGTTCTGATCAAAGGAAAATTAAAAGGTCTCCGGGATCTAGGGGATCAAACAGGCCTTGGTGCGGATGATAATATTGACATGGATAGTGATGAGGAGTACACCTTGGATTTCTCCTGTGTGAGGATCAGGTTGACTATTGGTCCTATTATGTGGGACTGCCAGTCAGCTCCTGCTGAGTCCAAGCATCAAAAATGCCATTTGCCCCAATAATAATTGCACATTTTTACATGGTTTCCACCTCTCACCATACATCCATAAGAGAGGAAGAATCTGAATCCGATGAAAAAGAATCACAAACAAACTTGGAGGGATTTACTGATGCAGACGATAAAGAAGTCGTTGATGACCCATCAATTCTTGAATTAGAGTTGGGAATGGCAAGTGAGACTCATTAGTCCGATCAAGAGCCAGACCCCAACCATTTAGAAGAAGATGATGATGATGACTCCAATTCTTCCTTAGAAGAAATAACCTGTGGCGTAGCTCCACCTGGGTTCAAAGATGGTGGACAACCAACAATCGATGAGCTTGAAGAGTTCAATCTGGGCATAGACGAAGACAAGCAACCTACCTTCATCACCAAATCTCTGCTGGAACAGGAAAAACAATAGCTAATGAGTCTCCTTAGGGAATTCAAAGATGTCTTTTCATGGACATACTCTGAAATGCCTGGCTTAGATCCAGATATTGACATGCATTCTTTACATATCTCTCCAAGTAAATGACCAATAAAGTAAGCATCAAGAAAGTTTAGACCTGAATTGGAGTAATAAATCATTAATGAGATCAACAAATTGCTGAAAGCCAACTTCATCTGAGAAATCAAGTTCCCAAGATGGCTCTCCAGTGTTGTCTTGGTGAAGAAAAAGAATGGGCAAATACAAGTTTGCATTGATTTTCACAATCTCAATAAAGCCTGTCCAAAGGATGAGTTTCTATTGCCAATACAAAACTCCTTATCGATAACACATCACTTTATGACACATTCTCATTCATGGATGTTTACTCTGGTTATAACCAGATCAAGATGGCGCTAGCAGATGAGGCTTCCACTGCATTTTGCACTCCAATGGGCGTCTTTTGCTATAAAGTTATGCTATTTGGATTAAAGAATGCAGGAGAGACTTACCAAAGAGCTATGCAAGTTATTTTTTATGACATGCTTCATAAACATGCTGAATGTTATGTCAATGACTTGGTGGTAAGATCCAACTGCTACGATCAGCACTGTCTGGATCTACGCACCGTCTTTATATGACTTAGGAAAAACAAGCTGTGCATGAACCCACTCAAATGCGCAGTTAGAGTTGGGTCAGGCAAGTTCTTTGGATTTATCGTCCGTCACTGAGGAATCGAGGTAGACCCACAAAA
>JAYJMB010002220.1:0-13858 GCA_036873735.1 Pouteria campechiana
TATTCTCAAGTTGAGTATGAGTTAATATTTTTGCAACATACTTGAGAACAGATTGTTAGTACCTTAATGTTTTACTTTTGTCTTTACTCAATCATCAAAACATACTTGGTTAAGAATGTTTGTCATCAAAATCAAGCTAGATAATATGTTCAACATCTCATTGTCATTCTTCTTTTTTCATTTGTTTGAGTTCTTGATGAGATTACTCCTTCTTACTTTATCTTAGACAAACTCTGGCTAATCGATAGTCTGCAGTTTAAACTCTCTGACCATGGATCCATCTTCAACTTTTATCATTGCATTTGTTTGTGGAAGTTTCTCTTTGGATTTAACAGACAAAGAAAGCTCTTTGTAGCCCATCTTTGAAGCTTTGTTTTCTTCTTCTTCTTCCATTATCTTTAGCAGTTTAATCTTTTTGAAATGTAGTAGATAGTTGTGGTAGTTGGTTGTAGACGATTCCAATCCTACACTTAAAAGTTTTCTGCATTTGTTTCGTTGTTAGCATTATATAATCAGAATGTATATATATCCTTATGTGATGTGCACGCGTTATGGAGCAGGGATAATATACATTTCTTATTTAAGCACATTATATGAAAACTCAATAGAGTATAGTGCTAAATATGATTCAATAAATTAACACTTTAAAGAATAATATCTAAACACATCATGAAGTAAAAGATGTAGTCTTGCATAATTAAATATTCATGATTATGTATATGTTTCACATTATCAATTAACATTTATCAAATCATAATTATGCATATGTTTGTTAAATATTTAAGCATACATTTTATTTTATTTTAATACAAGTTTTGTTATCATCAAAATTATATATAATAATTCTGTCAATCTTTCCCTATTTTTATGATGATAAAACTTTGAAGACTTGCTTTTAAAAAAATTATAATCTTCCCATAATCTCCCCCTAAATAGTTGACTTATATAATCCTAGCTTCAACCCTTTTTATCACTCTTCCTCATTTTAACATACAAAAGTCTCTCATATTTCTCTCCCCCTGTTTACACGAGTCTCTCATATTTCTCTCCCCCTATTTACACAAGTCTTTCACATGTCTCTTCCTCCTTATTTTTAGAATAAAAAAGATTCAGCACATCCTTCTTTTTCTCATTCGTTTATTTTCTTCCCCCTAACTTATTTAATCTCATATAATTAATTTTCTTTCTCCTATTCCTAATTTTCTTTCTCCCCCCCTATCTTTCACATTTATTATACAATTCTTTCTCCCCCTTAATCTCATACAATGCATAGCATAATCATTTCATGGGATAATTTTATATCAATGTAAGGAGTAGATTCATATTAATGATAATCCCTAATAATTACAAATCCATTTTTAAGCACATATGTATAAACATAATAAATTTTTATCAATACAAGAGATAGATTCATATGAAGGGCAACATTCAAACATTGGAGAAATTTAACTGATGATTAGAAAGATAAGTAAATAAGCATTCGATAATATATCATTTTAAATATTCATCAAAATCATAATGCTCATTCAGATACTAAGGACAACAAACCGATAATAAACATAATTTCATGCCATTTAAAATAATTTTACATCTATTAATAGGCACTCGTCGAGCAATAATAATAATGTGACGATGTATAGTTTTTGCTTGATGGGTTTAATGTTAGGTCCTTATTTTTAATGTGCATCTTCTTATCTTTTTTTTCAATAACTAACTATCATTATTATCAAGAGGGATGGTTGGGAGTATTAATGGAAAAGTTAATACATTGCTTGGGAAGTGGAGAAAAGCTTCGCATTGTCACTTTCACATATAAAAGGGTTAGAGACGAGATGACCTTTCAGTGCATATCAGAGTAGTCATGGCATCATTGAATTCTTCTTCAAGGTAGATTCAAGTTAAAGATGCTAATGAAAGTTTCAAGACTTTAGAGAAAATTCTTTTTCTCCATGACAGAATCAAGCAGTTAAAAGAAGATTTGTCTTCCATTAGGGGTAACACTGCTCATTTTGAGCATCTCTTGACTAAGAACTCCATGGCTTATATGGAAGTCATAGATCGCATTACACTTGGAGTTGGAGTTGGCCAAAGCTCATCAAAGGGAAGATGAATTGGAGATGTTTGTTAATATTTTACCCAAATCAACAATTTTATTTTCTTTTGACTAGCCGTTATATATCTTATGAGGATGTCATGGATCGAATTGTGGCTTTAGAGAAAGAATTATTTGAGGTACAACAATGGATTGAGGAGTTAGTGACAGTTATAGAGGTTTAAAGGAAGTAGAGCTTATTTGGGGGTATTTGATGAGCTTATAATCTACCATATTTTAATGCCTAAATTAATATATTTTGGAACTTTATTTGACATGCTTTTATTGGCTCATAACTGCATTTGATGAAATATTTACTTAATGGAGTTATTTGGTTTTTCAGGTAACAAATCATGTCAAAAAGAAGATGAATGTGGAAGAGTGCCACTTTGACATCATTTTTGGTACCTATTAAGATTGATTTAGGAAAAATGGTAAACATAAAAGTTGAATTCCTTAATGTTATTTAATCATAAATTATTGGATTTGGAGATCATATGTGAAAGTTATAGCCATAAAACTATAACTATCTCTGAACTCAATCCAATTTTGGATATGTAGAATATGGTATTAGTTGAAGTCCAATTTTGGCATATTTTGAGGATGATTTGGAAAATATTTTTAACATGAAAGTTTTTTTATCTCGAAGTTAACTTTCCAATTGATCAAGAATAATGTGATTCGACGATTGTATGAGGAAGATATTATCAAAATAGTGAAGCTATGTTTGGTGGAAAAAGTGGAGACGCGGCTCCAATTCAAGATCATGGCTTGGGTAGCAAAAAAATAGAGTCGCGTAGCTTCAAGAGGGAAGAAAGATCTGGATTTTGTGAAAAAGCCTAAAGTGTGCAAAATGCTTAACCCTAATGGAAGGGATATAAAACAATTTTTGGACACATTTTTGGGAACTTTTTGGCAAGGGTTAGCAGCTGGAAATAGTGGAGAAGGCACACAAGATTTGGAGGAGAGATCTCTCTTATTTTTAGAGCAAGCTATCAAAAGAGCAAGAGAAGGGAGAACATTATGTGCAAAAGAGTTTTCCTTGATCCCTTCTTATTCTTTTTCATTCATTTTCATTTCTTAATTATGTATAAGACAATGTGTATGGTTTTCCTTAATTTCATTATGAGCTAAGCACTTTAATCTAGGGGAATGATTAAGTCGAATAATGATTATTTGGTTTCATTATGTTTAATGCATTTCTTTGTTTGTTCATTATTTGTGTTGAGTGTTTAATGGATATTAATGCTTGTGAAAGAATGCTATCCCTTTTAACATAATATATGATTCGCTTTGAGGCTGAGAAGCGATAATTGAATTAGACCATAATTAAACACCATATGATGATCATGATGATAAAAATATCCATGAAGCTTATGCAACATTATAGGTTTCTTGATCTTAATGCATCTTGATTGGTTTGTGATTTTCACAAAGATGTAGAAAATTAGTTAATTGAATAAGTTGTTATGACTTGAGAAAGAATAGTAATTAACCAAGAGAAACTTATTGTCAACATACAAGTGAACATTGATTGTTAAACTAATGAAACTAAATATGATTAATCCATTGAAATTGGAACCCCTAAATATTTTAATCATTGTCTCTTTATATTTATCCATAATCCGTATCATTCCCAGAGTTTATTAAACTAGATCTTTTCTCTTTAGACTCACATATCACAATTTAATCCTTTAAATAGAATTTAGAGTTAGAGTAGTTGGTACTTGGCATATATATATATATATCCTTGTGGGAATGATATCTTACTCATTCTTTATTACTTGTTTGCGACATGTGTACTTGTGTTAAGGAAAATTTGTAATAGAAATATAAAACAATAACCAACTAACAATCACATCTTCTCACCCAGAACATGAATACATACAATCATAACCTGAATGTATATCTAGGAGGTTTAAGTCCTCCTCAATTCACTACAATGCTCTACACCCTTTAGGTCTATACAACCTTAACTATAAGTGTGTCCACTAGACACCTCACCTTTTAGCCACTTTGGACTCATCATACAAGTCTAGGTGCCATGCAGACACCACACACACCAAAACTATGTCATATATGCATAACCTCATAATTGTGTCATTCGGGCATCACAAACAATCTCATTGATCTTGGAATGTTTCTCATTCCACTACTATACATCCACATTCAACAATCATATATAGCATTCTGGGACACTCAGTGTCCCCATTAATCCTTATATCCATACATAGACAAAAAGATAATTCATGGGATAATCCTTATCCCTCTTTTCAACAATACACATCATATTGCATACATTAATAGATAGAACATAAGAGAATTTCTACTATTCCTATCCAACTAAGTATTCACATGCTATCATACTTATAAATTTACACACAATATCAGGATAGTTCTTATCCCTTTCATTTAGAAATCCATACACATAAATAAAACTAATATATATAAAACAAGGGATATTTCATATCCCTAATAATCATATGCTCATGCTAAACAAATTATATCTGTCACAACTAAGGAATACACACTATTACTTATCAGTGTACTCATGCTCAACAAATGCATATCAACACAATTAGTGTACTCATGCTCAACAAATGCATATCAACACAATTAGTGTACTCATGCTCAACAAATGCATATCAACATAATTAGGGGATATTTCTTATCCCCAATATTCGATAATCAGAAAACATCATGAATCTCATTCTTTAGAACATCATGGGGTATCTATAAACCCTCAAGCAAAATATGCATGCACAGAAACAAACAACGGGATTTCTATATCCCCGTACATTCAAACACAAAAGGGGGCACCTACTTACCTCATGACGAATCATCATACACTCCTCAAGCTCCATGACTTTTCATCCTTCTCAGATGATCCTATATAGAGCAACAATCCTATTCATTTATAAGATAATTAAACCTATTGTAAATACTTTACAATTATGTTATGTTAACGCCTCTTTCAGAGCCATTCACAGGCTACCCTTTTGCTTAGTCATTTACACCACTATCCTTCTGTAAGTAATTTTATCAAATGTGTGATAAATGCTACTTAATTTAGGGTTTCTCAATAGAGCATCACCAAAAATCTTCATTTCAGACAACATTCACTTTACATACACATGAGTATCATATAAACATCTTTAAAATAACTTGATTAAAATTTTAACTCAATCAATTGATGGCTCACATAGCCCATATGCAATAACCCTCTTTAACACCTAATTAGGGCATAATAAAAAATCAGAGTTCATTGGTCCAAATCATCTCATATAAGTTCTAAAATGTTATAATCATGCAATTAATCATTTGCCCCATGATTAATATAACAAAAATCATGAAATCCATAAATTCCATTGTTCATGAAAACCCTAATTCATATAAATCACAAATTTCTCATGTCAAATCACGATAATCACCCCATTCCATCATTCCCTCATGAATTTATAACCATATACATCAATTTCTTCCCAAAAATCTACTATTCCCCAAAACCCTAGAAATCGGTTGGGAAATTGAGCTTACATTCCCTTTCATGCGTAGCTATCCTCCCCAGACAAAGATAAAGGACTAAGCTTCCAACTCCACGTAGCTCCTTCCATTTAGTGGAAATCAGATGTTTCTTCCTTTTTCTTTTATTTTCCATAGTTCAAATGGGTAAAAATTGAGTTTAAATGAAAGATCACTTGATTTGATAGCTAGGCAAGATGATTTCCTAGATAAAATAGTTAAAAATCATGTATAATAGGGCTAGGGCAAAAGTGGAGAAAGAACAAAATGGACCAAAGCAAAAATGGGACTAAAATGGCTAAAAACAATCAACCATCCAACTTATATCGCCGATCGACACTAGATCCTGTGCTATGGTGCCAACCTAGCCTGATGTATTTTATGATATTTTTTTCATATTTTAACCTTTCTTTTCCCATTCCTTTTTAATCATTTATTCCATATAAAAATAACATAATTGCATAAAATTTAACCTTAATTAATATGTAAGCATGTCCCATAATCACGCCTGCCAACTTAGCTTGGTACGAGGAGCAGACTAGGAGGACACTGATCAGATGGGATAGCTCAAGTGGACGGCTTTCCTAGGTTTCCAATTGGGCATGTGATGATGTGGCAGTGATGTGATAGTGATGTGGACCTCTACAACACGTGTGGCGTACACATGGAGCACATATGGTAAGGGCTTGGACACAGTCTTTGGTGGTTGGAGCAATTCTTTGAGAAGGGAAGGACTTAGTCCACCTCTCCCATGAAGAGAGGAAGAGTGGGACATGTGTCTTTGATGGGACACATGGCATCTTTAGATATGGGACATGTGTCTTAGATGGGACACATGGCATCTTTAGATATGGGACATGTGTCTTAGATGGGACACATGGCATCTTTAGATGTGGGACATGTGTGAGACATGTATCTCTACATGAGGGAATTAGGGAATGTAGCTTGAGGGCGAGCTAGCATGTGTCTAGTTGGTTAGTCTTTATACACTATATAAACCCATGGGGTCTGACTTGTAAGGGACTAGAAGTTGAGTTCCAAGGACAAGTCTCATGGTGAAGGGTCTTGGGCAAGTCTTGTACAGTATACAGTGTGGCATTGTTTCCTTAATGATAAGGTTGGGAAGTTGGATTCCTGTAAGTTGCTTGTGTTGCTTTGCTTCCAGTTCACTCTTTGTTTCTTGTGGACTAGTTTTTGCATTTGCTATGCTTTATGTGCTGAATTAGACTACTAAGGTGTTGCATCCTTAGGCCAACACACAGTCCGGTACTATAGGAAGTCCATACCCTGTGACATTTTGTATCAAAGTAACATTTTTGGGCAAGGTTTGTGGGAACTCTTTGCTTAATTATTGGCTTCAGTACTCTTTGTTTTTTGCAAGTTGGGAACTTCAAATAAAAATGGCAGCAGGTAGTGCAATGGAACAATTGAAAGAAAGGGTAGCATAAATTGAAGAGCAAGTTGCTACATTGCTTGCGGCCACAGAAGCGTCAATGTCCAAGGCTTCAATGGATCTTGAGGCAGAGTTGGGGGCTCTGGGTGCAAGGCTAGACTCAGTTTTGAAGTCTAGGGAGACTGAGATGGTTGAACTTTGGAAGTTCATGGAGGATTTGAAGATAGAGGTAGTAGTTTTCAAGATGGTCGTATGTGTCTTAGGAAGCGGTGGGAAAGCACACAGAAAGGTACCTCTTCCTAGTTCTTTTGGTGGGTCTAGAAGTGCTAAGGATTTGGAAAACTTCCTTTGGGATATGGAGTAGTATTTTTAAGCTACGCATATCCACAATGCCGAACAAGTCACTATAGCTTGCATGTTTTTATGTGGGTATGCAAAAGTTTGGTGGAGAAACCAAGTTAAAGATGTAACTTTACCAAAGGTCATGATATCGGCACAAATGAAGGAGGATCTAAGAGAGCAATTCCTTCCTTGCAACATGGCATGGTTAGCTCGGGAATCGCTAGGAAAACTCAAGCACACAGGTTCAGTGCGTGAGTACATGAAGGCATTCCAGTTGTTGATGCTAAATGTGAAGAACATGTCTGAGGATGACAGGCTCTTCAATTTTATGGTTAGTTTACTATCATGGGCTCAAACAAAACTTCGATGGCAAGGGGTGAAAGACCTTACATCTACAATAGCGATAGCAAACAGTCTTGTGGATTACAATACTAGGTCGAGTGGCTGTAGTAAGAGGCAAGCTCCTTTGAAAGATAATGGAAAGGGAAAGGAGGACCAATAGGGCAAGCATATACAACCAAGTAAGTACAAAGGTCCTATTGGTCCCTTATGTAATGGTACCTCAAGAGGGGGTGAATTGTGCTTTTAAAACTTTTAGCCAAAACAAATGATTGTGGTGTTGAATGAATGAATAAAATAGATTATACAATAAACAGTCTAAGATTTTTATAGTGGTTCAGCCCTTCCTGAGTTCCTACTCCACTTCTCTGAGTTAGTCTTGTCTACTGAACTCAGGTTCCACTAATACATTGATCAACTTGATCAAATACACGTTGGTTTTACAACAAGCTCACCAACAAACTTACTAGTTTTCCAAGCTAACCTATTGGTTTTCCAAAGCTCACCAACAAACTTACTGGTTTTCCAAGCTAACCAGAAACTTACACAACCTGTTGGTTTTTCATAGCTCACTAACAAACTTATACCCTTTCAGCAAGTTCCTTACTTGATTATCTCAATACATAAACCCCAAGCACTCTATTAGAGTTGCTAAACACTAAAAGAAGTGTACAGTTAGATGCCTCCTAATTAGGCAATCTTGCACAAAGATTCAAAATTCTAAGTAAAAGAATAAGCTATAAGAGTAAAAGATTCAAACTCCTTGATCGAATAAAAATTTGAAATTGGGGAGCTCTAACTGAGTTGTATTCATTGGAGTTGAACTTTGAAGGAAGGTTTTGAATGCTCTTTGTGTGATCAGCAAAGTTTGAATGATATTCAATCCAATTCTTGTACTTTTCTTCTGCTTCTGAATCTCTCTTTTATAGGTTGGGAGAGACTTTTACATTGCTAATCTTGGTAGATATTCAAATGTTCAAAAATGTTTTTCTTTACATTATCATGTGTTAGATGTCTGACTCTGCTGCATTCTGATATCAGTCTGCCACTTCCATCGCTGACTTTTCCAAATATTCACTTTTCATGTTAGGTGCTCTAAAGAGACAAGTAAACAATTGGTGTCTTAACTAATTTCAGATTATCTAGATTGTTTTCTTTAGATTTTTGGAAGTAATTTTAATCTTACTCAGTTGCGACATTCATTTTCAGATAGAAGTTTAGATTTTTTGAACTTATAATGTCTTCCGAAAAGTGATCCAAAGCCTATTCAAATATCTCCGAAGCATGACTTAACATCTCCGAAGCTTGGTTAACATCTCCGAAGATTGTTTGAATCTTTTTCAAAACTTGGCTTCAAGTTCTCCGAAGTGTGTCTGTTTACTCTGAAGCATAGCTAATTATCTCCGAAGCTTGTCTTGTTGTTTCTAAAGTGTCTTGTAACTTGTCCAAAACATCCATGACTTCTCCAAAGCTTTTCAACTCTTTGGGAAGCATGCTGCAACTTGTTTGAAGCTACTTTGTACTTTTTTTGAAGCTTTCTTGATAATTTGGAAGCTCTCTTAATTATTTCTGAAAGGTGTTGTGACTTGTCCAAAGCAATCTTGATTATCCCTAAAGTGCTTTGTAAGATCTCCAAAGCTTTGAAAAGGACTCTGAAGTAATGTTAATATTTTTTGAAGTGTGCTTGAATATTTTCGAAGCTTACTATTTTTACTCACAAACTTGTTCAAAGTTTACTAATTGTCTTTGAAGTTTCTTTGCATTCTTTCCGAAGTGATCTGCAACCACTCTGAAGTTGCATTGTGACTTGTGCGAAGCTTGTTGAGACATTTTTGAAGTTCGTTAGATTATCTCCGAAGTCCGTTGAGACAATTTCAAAGCTTTTCTGTAATGTCTCTAAGCCATGCCACATTATCTTTTCCGAAGTGCATTAAAGTGATTCCAAAGTTGCTTCTTTTGACTACAAAGCATGTCTTCAAGACTTTTATAATTTTTGTTTTCTTAGATTAAGTATATGTGATATATATATATATAGATACTTAATTATGAAAGATCATTTACTTCATATCTTTCTTTTGTCATCATAAAGATTATTCTCAAGTTGAATGATTTGAAACTTTCTACAACATTCTTGAAAATGAGATGTTAGTACCTTAATGTTTCACTCATGCTTTTGATCATCATCAAAACATACTTGGTTAAGAATGTTCGTCATCAAAATCAAGCTAAATAACATGGTTCAACATTCTCCCCATTTTTGATGATGACAAAACAGTGAGGAATAGACCTTTCAAAACTTGTCTAATCATGGATATAATGCAAATTATTTTGTAAATATTTTAGAAAAATTTCAATTGGCTAATTTAGATTAGCTCCCCTTGAATTGATGCATATTTGATTATAGAAATTTTATGAATATCAACAGAAATAGAAATTTTCAATGTATCACATTTTATGACATAAGTTTTATATCATATATTTTCATACATTTTCCTCCCCCATTTTGTTAATCAAAAAGATGAAAACAGATATGAACAGTCATTTGCAATCATTTGAAAGAGATGCATATATATATATAACCGTTGAAAAGTTTTAGAGTTATAGAGTAGATACATTAGAGAAAATACAAAAAGTATTACATCAAAAGAAAAAAAATTACAATGGATTTAATTTGGTGGTTTGGGTTTTGTTTGATATGTCTTTGAAAAGACATCTTGCAGAGGAGGAAGTGGTGGTTTGGGTTCAGAAGAAGATGGTTGGGGTGCAGAAGAAGATGGTTTGGGAGAGGGCTTGGATGTTATAGCCCTTTTTGGTGGAGGAGGAGGAATAAAAGATGGATCCTATGGAACTGTTAGAGGAGTTTCATGCATGTACGCAATGGATCCACAGCTATGAACATAAATGATATCAATTCTTTCTAGATATTTTGGATCTTACAGCTCAGGAAAGACAGGACGAAGCCCTTTCAGAAGAGCTTCTATGTTTGCATTTAACCAAGCTCGATATTCATCATGGTACAGTGTGATTCTCTCATAAGGAGCCTTCTTGTGTTCCTTAGGAGGTGGAATCCATAGTTTCTTCTTTGGTTTGGAACTGGATGGTTGAGAAGAAGAAGGTGATGGTTTTGGTCTAAGAGTTGGTTTTTATCTTGGTTTTGGTGTGGGTTTTGGTTTTGGGACAGCAAGTGGCTTTTTGATTTTGGTAGAAGTGGAAGGTGGTGGTTTGGTGATATTTTTGACTTTTGAAGTAGATGAAGAAGGTGGAAGAGGTTGACTTCAAGGTTTAGGCGTTATCACCCTTATCGTTTCTTGGATAGAAGGATCATCCATTTGAGGGTATGGAAGAGGCAAATTGTTACCAATTGCCTCCAAGTTGGAATTATTATAGAAGTTGAATTCTTCCCTAGTGAGAATAAAGAAGTTATATGGTCTTGAGGGAGGTGGAAACTCTTTTCTAATAGGTTCTGACACTGGAAGTACTTGAAGGAGTTTCTCAAGATACCATTGAAGAATGAACTCTTTATCAGGAATTTGACTTTTGTGGTTCTTTGGAGTGAATGGAGGATCTAGAAGAACAATGATCCTTTGAAGAAATTTAGGATCTTCAAGTTCGGGAAATGGAAGGTCTCATTGGGTAGATGAATATTCTGAGAAGAAAATATTTTGAAGACTTGACAATTGATTGATGTCATGGTAGCATACTCTTTCCCGATCATCCTACTAAGATTAAGTATTTGAAGGATATAATAAGAATTTTTATCAATAATTTTCTTTTTGGAGGGAGGTGAATAATTTATTGGAGTAGCATCGGTCCACTCAGGTGGAATTTCCTCGATTCTTTTAGGAATTATTATTCCTCTTATAACAAATTCCAACACTAAATTTATGGGAACTTCAAAAGGTGATGTAATATCTGTAAGAAATAGTTAGGAGGCAGACCACCCTTAATTTTCTATTATTGGAGTTAATGGCGGTGGTGATGCCAATGGAGTAGAAGATGGTGGTGATGGAGGAATTGATGGTGGTTGTGGAAGTAGGATGTATGGAATGATGGAATTCATATTAATAGTTTGGTTGATGGACAGAGCATCCTTTTGAATGACAGAGGGTGATGATGGATGAGGAGGTAAAGGAGAAGACTTCACTATTATTCGTGAGGTTGGTTTAGGTGGAGAGAAAAGATGTGGAGGGGATGGAAAGTGAGTTTGAGATTGTTAGAAATGAGTTTGAGGTGGAGTGAAATGAGGTTGGCCTAAGAGTGATTCTGCTAGAGCTTGTAAAGAATCAAGTTTTTGTTCAATTCTGTCAGCTTTGAGAATCATTGAAGACATAGTAGTGGGATGGTTACATTTCATTTTAATCATTTGAAGAAGTAAGCTTTGAGTAAAATGTTCTATCATAGTTATTCTGTCTTCTAGGTCCTTTGTGAGAATTGGTGGAGTGGGAATTAAAGAAGTAGATGGTTGATCAATATGAGATGGTCTGATGGGTGAAGGGGATTTGATGGAGGCCGTGGGGGGGGGGGTGTTAAGATGGTACTTCTACTGCTGTTTTATCTCTATGTGCACTTTCTATCAAAATTTTTTGCATAATATCTTCTATGTCAACTCTTTGTTTCTCTCTTGAAACATCTTCTATTCTCTCAGCTTCTCTTGGTTCTTCTCTACTAGAGAACTCTTCCATTCTTTCTATCAGTGAACTGATGAACTCTTGTCTTTCAGTTCTTTCTTCTTCTTCTTCTTCTTCATGAAAGGGGGTTTTTTGTCTTGGCTTAGTAGTTTATTCTCTAGCATCTCTTCTCTCTAGACTTTCATCAAGTCTGGATCCTTTTAACTAAGTTGCTCTTCTTGGTCTTTTAGTGATCCATACTTGTGTAGTATGCTGAAAGCCCATACTTTTTAAAGCTTACTCATTCAATCTGCCAGTGTTTCTTGGAAGCCTTTCTTCTTCATTGGAGAAATTTACTCCTACTTCCTTGATCAACTTGGTCAAAGTCATACCATAAGGCAAAGGAAACCTTGTGGTGCTCTTGATGAAGTGGATATGATCTATCATCAGTCTGGCCAAATTCAACTTTCTTCTATACTTTAATGCCCACATGATGCTAGCATCTTTTTCAGATATATCCCCTACTGCTCCTCATCTGGGTTATACATTGTTCATAATAATGAGGTATGCTAGTGTAACAAGGATGAAAATGAGAAAGAAATAAGTAAATGGAACAACATCATAAGATTTGTCATATTGGGATGAATCAAGCAATTTCCATTTTTTATTGATTATCCTCAATTTGATTACACTTGCTATGTACGTCAGAAGAATTGTATGTTCACATCCCAGACCATAAGTGGTCCTAATTACATCTCCACAATGGAGAAAACTCTCGATTAAAAGGAAAAGTACAATGCATCTTAGAAATCCAAAAGTAAATCACACACACTCTCTCAAAATAGATGTGTGTTGTCTTTGGGATTGCCAAGCACATTGCGATGACTTGATATTTAGGAGATCGCCTCAAGTCAATGGGCAGATGTGATGACACGGTTCTAGACTGGGTTGCTAGACACTAAGTCAACTTAGAAAATTGGTGTTTTGATTTGATTGATTTGTCCTGGGTGGAATCAAGACCGGATGATTTCTGTTATTTAGACTGTAAGAAACTATAGAGACAGTAGGTGTATTTTGTGACCCGATTGACATATCCCGGAAGGACTCAGGACCGGGTGATCTCTGTTGTGTTTAAACCTGAAAGAGATCAGAAGAAAATAGGTGACCTAGGTTTGGTTAAGCTTTCTCTCTTTGCCCATGAGAAGCTTAGGAAGAGTGGGCCAGGTTGACTGGGTTTAGCTTGGCTCTATCAATTACCCATGAGAAGCTTAGGAAGAGTGGGCCAAGTTGACTAGGTTTAGCTGTTTTGATGAATGATATATGCTAAGGTTTGGCTTAGTGAGTCATGACCAAGTGACTCGGTGAGTCACGACTCAGTGACTCAGTCCTAGGCTTAGGCTTTTGAATGAGTTGGTGAGTGGTGTTCGCTAAGGTTTAACTCAGTGAGTCATGACTCAGTAACTCGATGAGTCATGACTCAATGACTTCTAGACTTAGGCTTTTGAATGAGTTGGTGAGTGGTGTTTTTCAATATCCCGTGGAAAATTGCAAGTGGGCGATCTC
>JAYJMB010002221.1:0-15555 GCA_036873735.1 Pouteria campechiana
TATATTTAGGAATCAAATAGGTGCAAAAGATGAAGTATTAGGAGAATAAAATATGACATTTTGCATTCTCATCAGAGACTCTGCTAAATTTTTGGTAAGATTTTTCTCTGGAATATAAGATGGTAGCATTCTAAATCGGCCCCGGGGTAGCATGGTTAAAATGCATAGGGTGGGGATGTGGGCATTACATTTAGCCATACTACAGGACTAACAAGTGGTATCAAAGTTATCTTTGTATTGCTCAAAGTGATCTTCTATGGATATATCAAGTACAAAAGAAAGTGACAATGACAATAATGGCAGAAATGGAAATGGAAATGGAAGCAGTGCATTTTCATTCCGATCAACTAGTTTTCCAGAGGGATTATTTGTAAATAGACCTTTATATCTAACTGGAGATAATTATCCTTTATGGAAATTAAGAATGCAAAGTTTTTTAATGGGTTATAACATGTCTACATGGTGCATAATTGAAGATGACTTTACAACAATAGTTGGAAAAACAAGTACTTGGACTACAGAACAGAAAGAGAAAAGTTCAGTAAATGAATAGGCTAAAAGCTTGTTATATTGTGTTATTTCTCAAGCTGAATTTGAAAGGGTGTCAACTTTTAAAACTGCAAAAGATAAATGGGAGAAACTTCAAGCTACCCATGAAGGCACATCATAAGAAAGGAGATAAGAATGAATCTTTTAATGTGTAATTATGAACTATTTTCAATGCTTCCTAATGAATCCATTACTGAGATAAATCACAGGTTTACCAAGATTGTTAATGCTTTGAAAGGTCTTAGAAAAGAGATTACTGAGAAGGAAGAAGTTCAGAAAATATTCAGATCTTTACCTAAAGCTTGGATAGCAAAAGTGACGACTATCGAAGAAGCAAAAGATATCTTAAAATTAAAGGTTGATGACTTGATGGGATTGGTGTTATCATATGAGCATGTCATCAAGAAGAATGAGACCAAATCAAAAGATAAGAGATCTGTAGGCCTAAAAGCTAATTCTAATCAATTTGATCTTGACACAGGTGAAGAAGATGAGGAAATTGCTATGCTCACTCATTGATTCAAAAAAATTCTTGAAAAAAATAACAAAATGAAGAAGATATTTGCAATGGCTCAAAGAGTGCAAAATAAGAAAGATGATAGAAAATTTAAAACTAAAACTTCAGTTAAAAAGGAAGAAGAGAAACTCACATGTCATAATTGTGGTGGAAATGAACATCTAAAGAGAGTATGCCCATCAGTCAAAAAGGATAGAAAGAAGAACCAAAAACCTCAGAATTTTAGAGCTTGGTATGATAATGACTCATCCATCTCTATGGATTCTGAATCTGAAAGTGAGGAGTGTCATATTGGTCTAATGGCACATGAAGATGAAGATAAAGAGAGCGATGCTTTAGATGAGGTAAGTTATGATGAGTTCTTATTTGAATTACAAAAAGAACACACTAAACTTCTTGACGAATTAAAGCTATTAACTAAAAAATATGCAAAGTTAAAAAGGAGTTTTAGATTCAAAAAGAAGTTATACTAAGAATTCAACTAGAATTCAATATTCTTTTTAATGAATATTCAAAATCAAAATTTAAAAATGATCTTCTGAAAAATGATTCAAACAAGATGTTGGATGAAAACCAAAAGTTGAAATTATATAGTACTTCTTCGAAAAATATGATCAATCAGATGAAGAACAAATGTTTAAATTGTCAGAATCATACTACATATTTTAGAAGAAAAACTTTCAGCTTTCACAAGGGGCACTATTATTTTTACAACAAATCTGGACATGTGCTTACAATTGTTCAATATTTGGGTGCTAAATATACTATTTTTACTACTTGACAAACATAGACCCAAGATTTGGGTACCAAAGACTTGAATTTTTCTTTTTCAGGTATGCTTGACTTCAAAAATAAAATCCAGTTGGTCCCTTGATAATGGATTTTCACATCACATGAAAGGAAGCAAGCATTTGTTCAAAAGTTTATCTTTTCAGGATAAAGGTAAAGTAACTTTTGGGGACAAAAATTAAGGAATAATAAGAGGAATTGGAATGTTAAGTATTTTAGGTATGAACATCATTGATGTATTATGTAGAAGGTCTTAAACACAACCTTTTGAGCATAAGTCAACTATGTGACAAAGGTTTTGAAGTTGTGTTTAAGTCTCATAAATGTATTGTTCGCAATAACATAAGAAATAGTATATGTTGTGCAAAGAAAAATGGAAATGTGTATACTTTTGGATCTTAGTACAGATCATGTAGAGTGTCTATCTGTAGTAGACAAAGAGGCTTTAATATGGCATAAATGCTTTGGTCATGCCAACATGTACACAATTAAGAAGCTTATAAAATTTGATCTTGTAAAAGGCTTACCAAAAATAAGATTAATGTGGATCATGTATATGATGCATGCTAATTTGGTAAACAAACAAAAGCTTCTTTCAAATCAAAAAATATTGTTTCTATATTAAAGCTTCTTGAGTTATTGCATATGGATCTTTTTGGACCTACACGATCAAAATTTTAAGTGGGAAGCAGTATGGGTATGTAATTGTTGATGATTTTTTTGGCTATACTTTGATACTATTTTTAGGTGAAAAAGATGAATGTTTTGAGCTTTTCAAGAAATTTCATCATAAAGTTCAAAATGAAAGTGGAACATTAATTCTCTCAATATGAAGTGATCATGATAAAGAATTTGACAATATTTAGTTCAATGAGTTTTGTGATGAACTTGGAATAACTCATAATTTTTCTATACCTAGAACTTCAAAACAAAATGGAGTGGTTGAGAGGAAGAATAGAATTTTAGTTGAAATGGCTAGAATAATGTTAATTGATGTAAATGTTCCTCATATATTTTGGGCTGAAGTTGTAAACATTGCATGTTGTATAATCAATCATGTTTACATTCGTCCAATTCTAAAGAAAACTTCTTATGAAATGTGGAAAGGTAGAAGGCCAAACATTGCATATTTTCATTCCTTTGACTATAAATGCTTTGTATTGAATAATAGAAAAGATAACCTTAATAAATTTGACAAGAAAAGTAATGAAGATGTATTTCTAGGGTATTCTTCTTCCAGCAAAGCAAATTGAATCTATAATAAGTGAACATACATTATAGAAGAGTCAGTACATGTAAAATTTGATGAGACTAACTCTTGGCCGAGAAAGGTTGATAATGTAAATGATGAAAATGAGAGATTTGATTTTCTTGAAACATCAATTGAAGCTCATCAAGGATCTAAAGATTTACCATAACCTGAGTTATCAAAACTACCTGAGGAAAACATTCATGAAGAATAGGTAAGTGAAGGTGAATGACAAAGTAAGAACTCGTAACTCACTTCATAATGTTTGTTATAATTTTGTTTTCTTATCTTACATTGAACCCAAAATAGTAAAAGATGCCATTTTAGATGAAAATTGGATCATAGTAATGCAAGAAGAGTTAGATCAGTTTAAACATAACAATATGTGGACATTTGTGCCAGAACCAAATGACCAGTCTGTAATTGGCACAAAATGGATCTTTTAAAATAAACTTGATGAATCTGGAATTATTGTAAGAAATAAAGCACATCTGGTAAAACAGGGATATTACCAAGAAGAGGGAATAAATTATGATGAGACATTTGCACATGTCGCCAAACTTGAGATATAAGCATGTTACTTACTTTTGCATCATTCAAATAATTTTAATTATTTTAAATGGATATAAAAAGTGCATTCTTAAATGGATATTTAAATGGAGAAGTGTATGTCAAACAACCTTCTGCAGGCTTTGAAGATCATGAACATCCAGACTATGTATTCAAACTCACAAAAGCATTGTATGATCTTAAACAAGCTCCAAGAGCTTGGTATGAAAGAATAAGTGGATTTTTACTGAGTAAAAAATTTCAAAGAGGTAAAGTTGACACAACATTATTCATATTCATTCAGACATTTTGGTTGTACAAATTTATGTGGATGATATTATTTTTGGTTCTACAAATGAAAAATATTGCAAGGAATTTACAAATATGATGAAAAGTGAATTTGAAATGAATATGATGGGTAAACTGACATTTTTTGTTGGACTATAGGTAAAACAATCTGATGAAGGTATTTTAATTTCAAAATCAAAATACATTAAAGAAATGTTAAAGAAATTCAAAATGGAAAACTTAAAATGCATGCCTACTTCTATGAGTGCAAGTATCAAAATGGACAAAGATGAAAGTGATAAAAGTATAGATCAGAGACTACATAGGAGTATGATTAGTTTGCTATTATATTTGACTACCAGTAGACCTGATATTTTATTTAGTATGTGTATGTGTGCTTGATTTTAGTCAAATCCAAAGGAGTCACATTTATCTGCAGTTAAACACATTTTTAAATATATTGTGGAAACATCAAATTTAGGATTATGGTATCCTAGAGGATCATCATTTGATTTAGTTGGTTATTCTAATGCCGACTATGCCGAATACAAGATAGAAAAAGTACTAGTGAAACTTATTAGTTCCTAGGAAGTATACTAGTATCTTGGTACTCTAAGAAATAAAGTATTATTGCACTATCAACAGCTGAAGCCAAATATATATCAGCAGCCTATTGTTGTGCACAAATACTTTAGATGAAACAATAGTTAAGTGACTATGACTTTAATGTAGAATGTATGCCAATCAAATATGATAATACAAGCACAATAAATTTGATTAAAAATCCAGTATTACATTCACGCTCTAAACACATTGAAATAAGACAACACTTCATTAGGGATCATGTTCAATTGAAAGATATTTCGGTTGAATTTATTCTAATTGAAGATCAACTAGCAGACATTTTTACAAAACATTGACGGATAATAAACATCGACAAATTGTAAATGTTGATGGATTAAAATGTTGAAAGATTCGGAGCCAGTATCATAACTTAAATATGCAATTTGCGTGGTACTGTTACTCTTCTTCTCCTTAAAGCTAAGGTTTCACTTTCTGAAAAATCCATTCATCTCCTCTTGGCTTCCTCTCTTCTCCATTGCTTGTTTGGATGGATTTAGGTCAATTTTCTCCATCCTTCTTCATCAAAAACATGGTAATGCTCTGATTTTTGTGAATCCTCTTTCAATTTTTGATTTTCCTTCAAAAATCCATGGATTTGAAGTTTTTCTTCTTAATCCTTTCTCATTTCCATGTATTTATCATGAGAAATCAATGCCCTATGCTAATCAGATCATATCTATGTAGTTTAAGAAGGATTTTTGAAAAGGCCCTTGATTTACTTCAAAATTTTAAAATTTTGGGGTTTTTAGGGTTTTTGAATTCACAAAAACCCTATTCTTGTTCTAATATCCATTCATATGATTCCTTATGTGTAATATTTTCATTCCCTACATGAATATTGTGGTTTATAATCCATGATGTGATGAGATGCTCTATTTATGCATTGAAACTCTTCAATTTTTGGGTTGAATCCTTGTTTTCATGTAACATTTATCACACTCTCCATCTATCCTCATTCATATCCATGACTAAACCTAATTTCTACATTGAAATTCTATATATGTCATGATTATTGTTGAAAACCCTAGTTTCTACCAATATTCTTATTGTTCCATTAGTTTCTTGCACCTAAATGAATGTCCTTCAAGTTGGATTTTTGATTATTCTATAATTAATGTAAGTAAACTTTGCTTGGTTGAAAATCATTGTAATGTAGGATGTCTTGATGTTATTGTGACACATGTACCTACCACATGCAAATAAGTGTGTTGAGTTTGGTTCCTGTTTTGATATTCCTTATTGTTCAAACCCTCTATTCTGATTAAATTTGAGCCTTATCTTTTGATTTGCCTCAATATGAGTTCTGTCCTATCCTTTGACTTGAATCAACTTAATACTTCAATTATAAAATTTCTAAATTTCATTTTCATTTCAGCCTTTCTGATAGAAAATTGTTGTGTCAAAGAAGGCCTCATATGAGGAGAAAGGAAAGAGGAAGTTGGTGGATTCCTTCGAGCCTAGACCTTCTCCTCCCAGAACAAGAAGATAAACAGGAGGAGTTTTTATTTAGGAACCCTTTGACACACAAGGTAGACAAACTACACAGGATAATCCCATCAATGTTGCTGAAGAACATCTCCCATTTCCTGAACCATCTCAAGATCGAGAGCTAAGAACTCCCATTGAATCTTCACCATCTCCTATTCATACTTCTCCCAAACCAAAACATGGAAAAAGCATACCTTCTAAAACTAAACCTTCTCCATTACTTAAAAAGTCCAAATCCACTCCAAAGATAACCATTTCTCAAAGATACACTCCTAGAAAAAGAGTTCCAACTCAAAGTCAAAAGAAACCCACTTCTTTACCTAAGAAACAAGTTTCTGTAGATCCATCATTAAAGAACTTTAGATCAAAGAAAGACAAAATTGAGTTCTACATGAAATTTGGGCACAAGAACTATACAAGCAGTAAGTTCTTGAATTATAAATTCTTTAAAGATGAAGGGTTCAATTTGTTAACTGGTTGAGGAAATTTGGAATTTTGAGTTCTTGGTAGAAAAGATGATGATTTATGATGAATTGGTGCAGTTATTTTATTTTTATCTATGTGAAGAAGAAGGAGAGGATGGAGTTTATGTTTATTCTACATATCTCAGAGGAAAAGAAATTAGTTTCACTGCTGAAGAGTTTGCATCTATCATGAAACTATCATATGTTTTTGTTGATAAAACATATGATAAGAAGGAAGTTATTGAATGTTTGATGGAAGGAGTTACTATCTAATAGGAAGGGAGGATTCACTAACAAAGAATTTTATTCTATGGAGTTCAAACTAATTTGTCACATAGTGACACATTGTTTATTCCCTAGAAATGGAGGACATGATGCAGTTAGTATTCTTGAATATGTATTAATTTACTACATTACTTATAATTTGGAGTGTGATCTTGTAGATGATATGTTATTGTAGATGTTTAATCAAAAAGATAGAGCTAATGGACATCTTCCCTATGCCATGTATTTGACAAGACTATTTTAACCCTTTGAAATAGATCTTTCTGATGATGTTCCAACTTATCCCTCAAGTTACAACGAGATAAACATTGGAACACTCAGACGGATGAGATATATCAAGTATGATGATGGTATATAGAGATAAATTTTAGTTGTGCCTAGAGAAAATGAAGATGAGATTCCAATTTAAGATGATGGAACAATAAGAATTGAAGCTGAAGTTGAAGGAAATGATGAGGGTGAAGATGAGTTTTATCAAGATGTTTTGGGAGATGAGGAAGATCTAGATGAAGAAGAGATGTCTCATGGAAAGAATGGGAAGGATTCTTAGAATGGAAATGATTCAGCAACAGCTATCTTAGATACTCCATACACTCCAGCCACATCCATTTAAGCTCCAACTGATCCTTTTCATACATATACTTCTATATCCCATGTCACAACTACTTCAAATTCTCCTTTACTAGATGTTTCTACCTTGCAGCTAGTCTGGGATCTCTCAAAGCTGACTTGCAGGCATGCATACGGGAGCAAACTCATGCTTCTACATCGGCTAATTAATCTGACTCCACAACAAAGAAAAAGCCATCTCCTTCCAAATGATTCTAAAGTTAGAAGACCAAAGAACATTTTTCATAAACTATCTCTCTTGATTTTTAAGGATTTGAAGTTATTTAACTGTCTTGTCCAAATTTGCAGGTTTAAGTTCCCCAGTTTAGCTCCTTGAATCATAGTTGAAATTCACACACTTATGACTTTCCATTCATATTGATTATATCTTTCTTGTTCATTCCTTTTTGCCTATGACAAAAAGGGGGGAGAAAATTAGCATAGGTAGCATGAGTAAATAAGCATGTTGACAGGGGGAGGAATGTTATTTTAAGTTCATCCATAGTTGGTTTTGATATCATAAAAATGGAAAGAATTGTTTGATTTCTGTTTCTTTTTTTGATGATGAACAAACTTGGATGAAATAAGTTTTACTATGTGGTTTGATGATGATACATATATTTGATGTAGAGTGGATCGATGTAAATGTGATAAAATGCATGTAATTGATTTGTGTGAAGGGATGGATAGAATGAAAATAAAATTTAAAAAATAGGTTAAGGATGAAAGAAGTTAAGTGGAGAAATTCATTGATGTTATGATCAACAACCTCAATGGATTCAAATCAGGTAAAGTTTATAATTGGTGAAACTTGATGGATTTAGAGTTAGAGACATCTATCGAAGTTAAACTTCGATGTATTTTTCTATGAAGGAAAACATCGATGGTTTGTCATAAAACATTGACTGTTTTGGCACAATTGTAGGTAGTTATAAGATTTGAAAATGAAATAGTTTTGACATTTTCTTTAACCTCTTTTTGAGAGGTTATCTCCCAGCAATTGAACATCTATGTTAAGGAGAGATATGTTGAAAGAAAATGATGTGAGAAATAGAGAAGAAAAATCTTGTAGCATGATCAAGAGAAAATTAAGAAATCAAGATTATATAAAGATTCTAACTTCGATTTTGCAGGTGAATGAAGCTTGGATAATCAGAAGCAATGAAGTCACTCGAGAGTTGAATTGGTTTTGTAAGCTTTTTCTTATTACATTCTTTATTGTGTTGATTGTACCTTGGTTTGGGTTGTAAACCAAGAGATAGTTGAATCATTACAGGTTATGTAACTGATTAATCTATATTGTTATTTGAAAGTGTAAGTCTAGAGAATAGAGTATCTATACCATTATAACTTTGGGACTAAGTTGGCTAGTGGAACCCAAGTTTGTGATTGTGACTTGGAGAGTGGAGTAGGTAGAAAGTGCCAAACCTATGTAACATTTGTGTTCTTAATTCATGAGTCATTGTATATTCAATCACTTCCATAAGATTGTGTTAGTTTAGCCATACTGTGTGACCAACATAAACTTTTTTCTATATTCATCATTTTAACAACTTCAAGGACTCCACTCCATGTATAATATTTAGTTTCTTGATCAGCATGGTAAAAGAACATTGGATTGAAATAAAAACCTGCTATATGAAGAGGACGACGAAGTTAATTCTCCTAATGAGAATCAATACTTTTTTTGCTCTACGCATACTTTCATAAATGTATCCCATGGAAGGCCTTTCTTCACTATCAACCACTTTTAAAACACAGACAAGTAGCTCAAATGCAGCTATAATTATATCACATCACTCCCAAAATGTAGAAGAAAGTATTAAATTAGAGATCACTTTCACCTTTTGATTATTACACCACTTTCATTCTTTCCATTCCTTACTAATGACCATGGCTCATAATCTATCCTTGCACCTCAAGAGACTTTGCACTACAAGAAAATGAGTTGCAAAACAAGTAATGGTAGGCCGAACAATCTCTTTTCCATCAGTATATTTTCTCATTAATGGAAGAGCAAAACTATGATTATATATAAAAGTGCTAATGGATCGAGCCTCATCAATCCCCTTAGCCACCATATCCATCTTTTCAATGTCTTCTAACATTAAATCCAGACAATGAGCAACACACGGTGTCCAAACAATTTGTAGATATGTATATTTCAAAAGTTTGCTGGCCAACTTATAATTAGTTGCATTGTCAGTTACCAACTGAACCACATATTCTGCACCCACTTCGGCTACAACTTCTTTAAATAACTCACAAAGCATTTCTGTAGTCTTAATATGATCAAATGCATCAACAAATTTAAGAAAGACAATCCCTTTAGAATAATAAATGAGAAAGTTTATCAACGTTCTTCTCCTTTGATCTGTCCATCTTGTTAGTATTATGTGTATGATTTTGATTACAACAAAACTTATTTTAGACTTGATATATGCTAATGATGTTGTTAGTTTATGAAGCTTGAAATGTAGACAAGTATTTTAGACTTGATATATGCTAATGATATTGTTAGTTTATAAAACTTGAAATGTAATCGAGTATGCTTGAAGAGTACATATTTTAATTAAGTAATCATTATGCAAGCATATTTGCAAGTTATTAGAAAATGAAGAAAATCACTATGATCCATATTGCAATTAACTTGGCTCATCATATTATGTCACATTGGATCATATTTATAATTGTTAAGATAAAATTATATGCCTCAAAGAAATATCATTTCTATATTCCAAAAAATATAAGCTTGAAAGAGTTTTAAAAAATACCAAAACATGATTCAAATTTTATATCCATGTTTCTAAACTTATGCAAATTATATGTGGACAAATGTATTTTAATTTGCAATGAAAAATGTCAAAGTTTTAAAATGTGACAGAATACAAAAACAAGTGGATGATGCCAGCCGCTTGGTGCAGTCGCCTGGCATACCGCCTAGCAATGAACAGTTGGATGACTCAAGAAGCAAAGTCTAGAAGGCAAACCGCCTGACATGTCCCCAGCTACCTCTGCCTACTGCCTGAGGGCACAGCTGATATGGCAACCGCCTGCCATACCGCTTACTAAGAGGCAGCAAGGTACACTTGGAAATTTGAACGTTGCTCCATCAAATCAACTCAAACGACCATGATTTTGAAAGATCTATTCAACGAGGAATGGAGTGACATTTCTAGTGAATTGTAGTATTAATTTTGAAGATCCTTTTGAGCTTTAATCTTTTCATTCTCAAGTAACCAAAGGCCAAGATTAAAACAATATAGAATGAGAAAATAATATAGAAAAATAATAGGAATTCTATATAGAAAAACAATATAGGTATTCTTGAATAGGTATTCATACTTAGCCATTCCTTTTGTAATCATCATTAAGGCTTGAACTCTTGAGATTAAAATAATATAGAAAAATAACTTAAATTGATAAATGCTTGAAAGTTATACTCATATTTTGAATTATTCCATCATATGCAGTATTCTTATTATTAATGACTACGATGTATGAAAAATATTTGAGCATGCTTAAATTAAAATCATATAATGAAAAAATTCAAATAATGTGTGTTTGATGATTTAAGATATTAAGTACCATAATATGAAATGATATGTTTATGATAATGGATGCTTGAAATGATTAAAATTGTACCAAGTAAGTTAACAACCCAAAATATTAGTTGGAACTAAAGTGAATAATCATTTTCTAGAGCTACTTAGATTATGGCACGATTAATCCATTTGTAGAATAGCTAAAATTCTCATGGGATACATATGTAAGTTGTATCCTTATATATATGCTTAGTATCATGTGAACTAATTGGTAAAATGAATAACTTTAAGGAATAAGATTTAAAGAGTAATTATGCAGATCCCATTTTCTGTTTTATTAAAAAAAAGGATTGTAGATTGAGTATTCATGAAGATTTAGATACTGCATCTAAGAAATAAAAACAGAGAAAAATCTATTCTGAAGTAAAATAACAAACCAAGTCTGAAAATTGAAGAGAAAAATGAAAATGCTTAATTCTAATGTAAATTATCAGATTTGAGAAACTTATAATGCATCCAAAAATGGGAGCTAAGAAATCAATGCAAAATATGTATGACTAGTTTATATTGTGTTACCTTGCATTGATAAATTCTTTTGTGATCAAATCCTATGTTATATACTAAGATATAATTCCTGGATGATTTGTTCAATTGATGAGGTGCATGAATTATGGTATGGATAGATTTGCGTACAGAGACACACGAAAGGCTTATGAATTTCAAAGATAGTTGAATGAGTATGGTAAAAGTGAGCATGAAAAGTAATATCCATCGTATTGATAATCATCAAGTTTAGATTGATCCACTCTATTCAAGTTTCATAATGAGATGTCTTATAAATAGTAATAATAATGTTTCTTTCAAATCTAATCTTAGATGAATCAAAGAAGTATCCTCATTAAGAACCATTGGATCAAGCATTGAAATTTAAATGTTATTAGTGATCCAAAGCTTAGACCAGAAGAAATTAGCATCTACAAAGATATTTTCAAAAAATATTCATAAGTATGTGAATTCAAGGAAATGGAGAAAGTTTGAGAAGTGTTGCAATTCACATGTATATCATATAAGAGAGTGCTATGTAAAGAGCAAAAGTGGTTTGATCCTAATAAAGCAACATAGTGAACTCCAGTTAGGTGATAAAATATATAGATCTTTGGAAGATGGTGATCTCATCTTGGTATATAGGGCTCCATCTATGCATAAAATTTTCAATTATTGCATCTTCAGTTAAGGTTCTCCCTATGGATTCAATTATAGCAATAAATGTCTTTGTTAAGCACCCATTCTTGGAGGTTTTGATGGAGATTTCCTTAGTGGTCGTATTCCCATGTCTACCATCTATAGAGAGGAACTTAAGAAAACTAAGCTTGCAAAAAGATCACCTAATGATCAAATAATAGAAATCTCACTCTGAATCAAGAAAATTTTTGTGGATGCTTAACTTAAAAACATCTAAAAATTGATTGTGTATCTATAATTATGTAATTGAAATTGTGATGTTTTTATTTTTGGAGAAAGGATTACATTTTTTTTTGAGAAAATAATTATACATTTCTTGATTTGGTATACATTTGTGATGAATGTTCAATTTTAAGTTTAATGAAATTTATACTTTGCCTTAATTGATTGTTTAATGATATTTCTAAGCCATTCTAATGATTTTGATGAGAATTATGATTTTAATGCATTTTTGAAATGTGAATTGATGTATGCTTGACAGTTGCTTACATATTTTTTAAGTCTCTAAATGAAAATTACATAATGTTTGAATATTGCCTTTTTTTAAACATATATGTGTTTTTCTTATTGATGAAAATACATTCAACTTCATGTTTATGACTGTATGGTATCCTTCCTTTAAGAAATTGAAAAAATATTTGGGCATGTGAAGAAATGATGTGGATGGTACAAAATTTGAATATGATTCATGATAAATAGAAGATATTGGAGGCTTATCCTCCATTTAAAATTACAAATTGCATATTGGTACCGGTGGTACTAACAAGTTTCTCTCTTTCATGATTATGCTATCCTTTACACCTCATCTCCTATGCGTGATACTGTTTTGATTCTGACAAAAAGGGGGAGAAAATTAGAGAAGACTTTGAGGAAAAAGATTTGGGAAAAATAGAAATTGGGAAGAAAATCTTTAGTCATGTTGATTAGGAATTTGGGAGAAGTATATATGTCATGACCTATCTATAGATAGGGGGAGCTTGAAAATGGATCATATGAATTTTTTTTGTTACAAGTCTTTAAGTTTTGTCATCATCAAAAAGGGTGAGATTGTTATTATTATATGTATAATTTTGATTACAACAAAACTTATTTTAAACTTGATATATGTTAATGATGTTGTTGGTTTATGAAGCTTGAAATGTAGTCAAGAAATTATTTTAGACTTGATATATTCTAATGATATTGTTAGTTTATTAAGCTTGAAATGTAGTCAAGTATGCTTGATGAGTATGTATTTTAATTGAGTAATCATTATGCAAGCATATTTGCAAGTGATCAGAAAATGAAGAAAATCACTATGATCTATATTGCAATTAACTTGGCTTATCATATTGTGCTACATGGGATCATATTTATAATTGTTAAGATAAAATTATGTGCCTCAGAGAAATATCATTTCTATATTCCGAAGAATGTAATGCTTGAAGAGTATGTATTTTAATTGAGTAATCTTTATGCAAGCATATTTGCAAGTTATCAGAAAATGAAGAAAATCACTATGATCCATATTACAATTAACTTGTCTTATCATATTGTGCTACATTGGATCATATTTATAATTGTTAAGATAGAATTATGTGCCTCAGAGAAATATCATTTATATATTCCAAAGAATGTAAGCTTGAAAGAGTTCTTCTAAATACAAAAATATGATTCAAATTTTATATCCATATTTCTAAACTTTTGCAAATTATATGTCGACAAATTATTTTAATTTATAATAAAAAATGTCAAAGTTTCAAAAAGTGATAGAATGTAAAAACATAAGCGGAGGACGCTAGCCACTTGGTGTAGTTGCCTGGCATATTTCCTGACAATGAACAGTCAGATGACTCAAGGAACAAAGTCTAGAAGGGAAATCGCCTATCATGTCCTTCGCCACTTGTGCCTACTGCCTAGGAGTATAGTCGGTATGGCAGCCGCCTGCCATATTGCCTGGCAGGAGGCGATAAGGTACACTTGGTAGAAAAGTCAGAGAATCGACCATAGTATCATGGCCTAGCCGCCTAGCATATCGCCTGGAGCATAGCCGCTTGGCCCAGGCGCCTGCCACACTTCCTGTCAACCCCCAACAGTCAAAAATTCAAACGTTGCTTCATCAAATCAACTCTAATGGCCATGATTTTGAAAGATCTATTTAACGGGGAATGGAAGGACGTTTCTAGGGAGCTATAGTTTTCATTTTGAAGATTCTTTTGGGCTTTAATCTTTTCATTCTCAAGCGACTAGAGGCTAAGAGCTTAAACCTTCTTCATATTCACATAAGTGCTTTCAACCTCACAATATTCACCCAAGGCCTTCATCCACAAGACAAAAGGAAGATTCTCAGCACCGAAAAGAGCTACTCAAATCACCTCTTCCCCAGTGCTTAACAAGAAGCACATTCAAAGTGTAATCCTCTCTTTCTTTCATTTGTATATTAGAGACCAACCAAGAAGAGCAAGTCGATTGTTGGAGAGATTGTTCTCATAATTGATTACTAAGTTTATGCCTCCTTGAGCTGGAATAAAAAAGAGTAAAGCACCAGTTTATGCCCCCTTGAGCTAGAATCAAGAAAAACAAGTTGATTGTTGGAGAGATTATTCTCATAATCGATTGCTAAGTTTATGCCCCCTAGAGCTAGAATCTAGAAGAGTGCAAGGAGCACGTGTGTAATTCCATTATCGAGAGACAGTGGAACCCAAGGCACAAAGAGGAGTATTCTTGGAAGAGTGGAGTAGGGAAGGTTGTCCAAACCACTATAAAAAATATTATGTGCTATTCATGTATGATTGATTTACTTTCTTGCATTTAACTGCTTTATTGCATATTTCATTACAACTTGCACACAAGCATAAAAAGGAGGGAAAGTAATCCAAGAAGGGTTAAGCAATAAATTTTTATAAACCCAATTCACCCCTCCCCTCTTAGGTTAAGCCACGCATGGGACCCAACAAGTGGTACTAGAGCAGGCTACATAATTCATTGTAGCAATCCCATGGCTAACCCATTATGTTCATCCTCTATGTTTAGAGAAGGATATTCCACCTCTAAACCTCCATACTATGATGAATCAAACTATGAACTATGGAGTAGAAGTTTGGAAATATATCTTATGGCCAATGATCTTAAGCTTTGGAAAATTATATTTATTGGCATAAGTGAGGATGAAAGAAGATGAAAAAAAGTTGCAAACTGAAGAAAGAAGATGAAAAAAGGAAGATTTACAAAACCTTTCCAAAAGACAAATGGTTTCTTGACAATGGATGAAGAAGAATACATTTAAGAAAGTCAAAGGCCCAGGAAGCAAGGTAAGTGCAGGTATGTTATTCAAACTTACATCTCTTTATATTTTGTCATAATCTGCATTTACAGTCT